>JAECUM010003621.1:0-118967 GCA_016617855.1 Megalonaias nervosa | reverse complement strand
TTGCTGCCGCACTCTTCTTTCTCTCACATTTCTCTGCTGCCAGCTGGCCTCTCCTCACATCAGTGACTGCTATGCCATTGTGGACCGTCAGTCTCCAGGTGCCTCGGTCCTCGGCCTGCACTTCCCAGCTGTCGGGTGAAATGTCGCATGCCTTCATGTCCAATACATGTTTACATAATTATCTGTGTCCTCAGGATTAGTACCTTTCATTCATGTTTACATAATTATCTGTGTCCTCAACATTAGTACCTTTCATTCAATACATGTTTACATAATTATCTGTGTCCTCAACATAAGTACCTTTCATTCAATACATGTTCATCAAATAAAAACAGCAAGCGATAACTTTATCCATGTCCAGGCACACAGTAGTATAAACAATGTGATATTTATGTGACAATATTGAAAAATTCTAATTTTCTTTTTCCACTGACCATTGTTCAACAAAGAAGAAATCTTTTAATTTTTGTTGAGCTATAACTTTAGCCTTGTCATTTATCCAGGCACACAACAGTATGCACAACATAATAAATTGTGAGGATACTGTCAAAAAAGTGGCAATTTCTTTACCAGACTCAAGGCTTATGATAACATCACTACACTTAGGACTCTCCAGTAGTAATAAGACCATGGTAGGAAAAATGAATAAAATGAATCACTGAGAAAATTACTGGAATGATGACGCTTAGCTGAAGATTTCAAGTTACTGCAAATTGCACAATTTGAAAGAATATCATTTTTATTCATTTCACTCGAAATAAGGAATTTTCAAAAATTATATGCAAAGAATATACCCCATCTATTAAATTGCCAAAATATCATGACAATAAAATACAATTTGCAACACTGCAAAATCTAAGAGAACAGTGGAAGCTCTGCCGATTGAACAGTTTGAAAACTATCACCTCTGATGTACATTGAGCAATGAAGTAGCAAAATAATTTTAAAGAATTTAATCAGGAAACTAATTTCACTGAAATGGTATTCATACAAAATTATAATGGGAACTAAAATATGCAATTATTTTATTTAAATGTGTTAATCTCTAACTGAACAGAAATTTAAAACTTTCCAAAATTAAAAGACAAAAGTTTTGCGGCATTGTACTGATCAAAATTCAAAATAGACTGAAATTTTGGCTGAGACATTGTGTATACTGTCAACAATGTGTAACCTTGGCTGAGACTTTGTGCATGCTGTCAACAATTGGGAACCTAATGATAAGCTGAATACAAGTTTCCAGTGGTGACAGTACTTCAATATTCTACTTAAATTCTCCAATACAAACTTGCCAATTACTATTTCATCTTGAAAATGTTTACTCTTTAAACTTCTGAATTTTCTGTTCCAGCCAACTTAACCAGGACACTTACTTTTCCTCTAAACTCTTCTCCATATATTTCATTTCCTCTGCAGCTGCTTTCATCTGTGTTTCCATCTGCCGCAAACTGACAACTGAAAAGAAGATAAACAATATCACCTACAATTAAAGAACAGGTAAAGCAAATGCAGACCGAGGATTCTCACTATAACACAGTTCAGGGTACAACTAAATTTGTACCGTCTTATTGTCCCAAACTATGGTGAATTATGAACAAGGCTATGTGGTACTTGTTATGTATATTTAATTTGCATTCTTTGTTTGTTAGGTTTTTTAAAGTTCTTTTTATTTCATTATACACTACTGTAATGTAACATTGGATGTTGGTCTTAACCTTGTCCAAAATCAAGTTAATTTCTACTTCACCTGAATTATTGATATTCTTATTTTATTATGTAAACAACTAATACATAGCTAAAATATTCTCTCTGTGTATGGGTTAATATCAGGATCATTATTAATAGAAGTAAATATATTTATTTGGGTCTGGGTCTAAGTTATTGAAATTCCCCTAGAATCTGCCTGGTGTACCTGATATTATCCAGGTTATATATTATAATTTTAGTAATAGACTTTCTAATAATAACTAACATTTCATTTTGCAAACATTAAGAACTTTCTAGAAGGTTATTTTCCATTAGGTAATGGTTGTTGTTATAGAAAATGTTAATAATGACATGAGGTGGAGGACTATATAATCTTATCACTGGAAAGATTATTCATTCATGCTTAGATTTAGCAGAATCAATGGCTGGAATTTATTTCTTCAAATTATTTTATTCAGTGATTATTTCCTCTAGAAATACACTGTGCTCATTAAAAAATAATATTCTTGGCCCGAGACATTCAACTGGGACTTATAGCAAATTCAAACCTGGAATTATATTACTGTGTTTCAACAAAGACTGTTGGTACAACAACACAATACAGGCTGCAACATGTACATCAACACCTTTAGAATTGGATTTAATTTGGATTTCTACTAGAGTTTATTCAGAACCTTAAATTCTTAGGACTCATGTCTGTTATTCTAGGATTATTTTGGACTTAATTCACAATACTGTAAGTTCTTTCTTCATTTTCAGTTGTATTCTAGGTAAATAAATTATTTGTTCAATTTTAGAAAGATTGTTGCTTTTTACTCTTTTCTGTTACTTATTTTAAGAGCATAGTCATAACAGTAATAAGTATGTTTAATGTAATACCAACATATAGATTATATTTTATGTGAAATTACATAACTCATGGTAAGAATAAGTCAAAGCTATAATTAAGTGAAATGAATAAAAGATAAAATTTTGAAATTTAAATCCAATATAAATGGGATCTGGGACACACCTATGTTATATTATGGCCTGTATTAGAATGAGATACCTTACACTGACAGACTATTACAACATATGTATAGATGGAAGAGTACATAAAACAATCGACAGAAAAAGTCAAACATTAACTCTCCTGCCACTGAGTATCCAGATCTTTTTATCATCATGACTTGAAGACGGAACTTTGAAACCATGTGGTTGGCACTGCTATCAAAAACAATCTGGCACATAACTGAATGAATCAGATGTCTGATTTACTTTTTGTGTAGAAAAGCCTAAATACATTCCCATTAGACTTATACATATTCCCTTGACCCACCAATTTGTTCTTTTATCATTTTCAATTAGTTGTAGGACCAATGAATTACCAGCAATTCCAGGTAGAATCGAGAGCAACATGAGGTTCATCAGTTTTGCTTGCTTGCATAAAGCAAGCAATTCACGTTATAAATGTTCAGTTCATGTATATACATGTATATATATATATATATGTGTGTGTGTGTGTGTAAAATTTTGATCTACAGCTTAAAACAAACTGCATGACATACCAGTTGTTACAGGCACATGACAGTTTTGTATCCTGGGTAACATTACAAATTACTGGGGATTAATGCATTATTTAATCCTTAAATTCAAGGATCAACCAGTTCCAATAATCCATATCAAACCTGAATTCAAAATAATGAAAATTTAAAGCTCTCTTGTATTAAAAAAAATAGTTAGAACCATGCAAGTTACATGCATTCAACTTGCCTCTCTTTTAACAGTACATGTGAAGTGAACTCTGTTGGGCACTGTCCTAAACCTCTACGCAACATTGTCATTACTCCTGACAAATCTTGCTTAAAATTGACAAACAAAGCATTTTGTTTCTTGTCAGAATATATTTTTTGGTGTGATTTGGAATCAAGGAAAATTTTATAACAGAAGGGCCAAATCTTTATTTTCAAGTGGTCCTTTTGTTTGATTATTTTCGACCTGATTTGGTCCAAATACAAACATGAAGACAGTCATAATTCAACATTGTAAACTAGTACTGAGGGAAACAACACCAGTACCTACTAATGGCTATGCTGTGATGTGGTTTTAGTGTGTGATATGGATCAGGTGATGCTGACGTCATTGGTCTAGCTCTATCACATATGTAAAATTGCTCATATCACTTACAAGAATTTCATTAAAATTCAATTTTAGTATACATTTATCAGAAGGTATGTATCATCCTATATCATATAATATGTGACTATACAGGCCTGGAGTTAATGTCTTTCTATGATATCAGCATATATAATCATATAGGCTTTGAGTTAATGTCTTTCCATGATATCAGCATACGTGATCATATTGGTCTGAAGTTAATGCCTTTCTATAATATCAGCATATATGATTATATTGGCTTGGAGTTAATGACTTTCAATGATAGCAGCATACATGATCATACAGGTCTTGGAGTTAATGTCTTTCTTTGATATCATTATAGAGCTAAATTGAGTTATTTAAGGTGGTATAGTATTTATCATGGTTTTGAAGAGAATATACATTTGTATATAAATTTTCTAAATTCTCTTGATAAATTTATTAACTGTATGTATATATTATATTGTATGTCTATGTTATAGAAGTACATCTTTATTTACTGTTAAATTTAGGGGCTGCAATTCCTGTTAAATATGGTATTATCTGCAGCCACTCAGGGCCAATGGCATTAGGTTACAGTGTTAATGGAGGCAACTTGAAACAAAGAAGTCACTATAGTGGCAGGATTGTGTGTGTGTGTGTGTGTGTGTGTATGTTTACCATAAACCAGTGATAACAAGTTTCCCTTAATAGTCAAACATTTAGTTTTGTAGCAGGGTATCTTTGCTGACTTTGTAAATAGTTCCCAAAGCTAGCCTGTCAAGTGATAGAGATCACACTAAATCAGTCTTTGTCTAATGGCACTGTAAAATGAAGAAACGATCTGATAAGGAGAGAGGCTGGCTGGTGCATGTTCTTTAGGGAATGATATTGTTATAGGCTTAAGAAGTAAGGTTAATGATCTTGTTATCTTGGAAAAGATTGTAACATGTCACTGTCAGGAAAAGTTATTGGGAGGCTAGAAAAATCTATGAAAATCTAGACGTTAGGTCAGTATAAGAGAGTCCATTGTAAGATCTAGACCGGGTTGCATGCTACACAATTTGGTGGTAGCAGTGGGATTGTTTTGTCATAAAGTAGCTGCAAACCCTGGAAAATCTTATGAATAAATGAAAATGGTACAATCACAGACAGTCTTATAAATGATGGATGCACAAGAATTAATCATGAAATTCGGCAACTGGAACATGAAATAGAAGAAAGTACAAGCAGGTCTCTCAGAATTGAACATCAAATGACACCATCGAGACCCCGGGAATAAAACAAAGAAGAGTAGAGTTTTCAGAACAAAATAATAATAATAATAATAATGAGGACTTTGTATAGCGCCTACTCTTTAGAAGTTCTAAGCACTTTACAATATTGGACAACACTTAAAAAACATATATAATGATATGATTACAAAAATAAAAACAAACATCACGAAATTAGAAAACAGAAAACATGCTGTAAATATTTCATGTAAGGATACATTACTAGGTCTTTAAGTCTGTTCTTGCAGTTGAAATAGGTGAGTTTTAAGAGCGCTCTTGAATGAGATCACTGTGTCTTTGTGTCTAAGTTCAGTGGGCAATTCATTCCACATTGCTGGGCCCTGGTATGCAAAAGAGCGTTGTCCATATGATTTCATTTTCTTAGTGGGAATAGTGAGAATACGAGTGTCAGAAGAGGAGCGTAAGTATCTTGCTGGTGTGTACACATGGGTGAGGTCAGATAGGTATGTTGGACTGGAGCCCGTCAGTGAAACGTAGCACAGAGAACAAATTTTGTGTTTAATTCTGGATTGAATGGATAGCCAGTGTAGGGTACAGAGCAGAGGGGAGGCGTGCTCTGATCGTGGTACTCTAAGGATGATCCGAGAAGCTGTGTTTCGAACTTTTTGAAGTTTCTGGAGTAGATATTGAGACAAACCAGACAGAATTGAGTTACAATAGTCCAGTCTTGAAAGTACTAAGGAACACACAAGTATTTTAGTGGCATCAACTGAAAGATACTTGCGAATGGAGCTGATGCGTCTCAGCTCAAGATATGCAGCCGTGCATATGTCCATGATATGTTGGTGCAATGAGAGAGTAATGTCGAGAGTAACACCTAGGTTTCGTACTGACTGTGTGAATTTAATGTTCGTGTTGCTGATATTTATTGTCTGAGGTAAATGATGTGAATGAGAAAGTCTTTGTGTTGTAATCAGAATGGCTTCACTTTTATCATCATTCATCTGCAGCTTGTTACATGTCATCCATGATTTCACATCGGAAATGCACCTCTCTATGCCCTGGATGGTAGCTTCAACTTCAGTTGGATGGCTAGATTTGTATATTTGGGTGTCATCAGCATACAATTGGTGAGACACTGGATGATGATCTATGACACTTGAGAGTGGCTGAGAGTAGAGAATGAAGAGAACAGGTCCAAGAACAGACCCCTGTGGAACACCACAGCATAGATCAACTGGGCTGGAGTGTTTTCCATTTGCGCACACAATTTGTGTCCTGTTGACCAAGTAGGACTTGAACCATAGTAAAGCTGTATCATGAATGCCAAATACATGCTGGGGACGGTGAAGTAATATATCATGGTCTACGGTGTCAAATGCTGCAGACAAGTCAAGGAGAGTGAGGACTGTAATCTTTCCGCTATCCAAAGCAGAGAGAAGGTCATTGACTATTTTCAGAAGAGTAGTGTCAGTACTGTGGCAAGGGCGATATGCAGACTGTACATTGCTAAAAAGACTGTTTGAATTCAGATGAGATACAAGTTGGGATAGAACAACTTTTCTAAGATTTTTGACATGAATGGGAGATTAGAAACTGGGCGGTAGTTCTTTAAATCATTATGGTCTAGTGTTGGTTTCTTCAGCAGAGGCTTTACAATGGCAGTTTTGTAAAATGATGGGAATTCCCCAGATGAGAGATAGGTATTAATAACATCAGTTAGTGACGGCAATATTGGATCTAAGCACTCAAGCAGCAGTGATGTCGGAATTGGATCAAGTTCGCATGACTTTGGTGCACTCTTCATCATGATTGTACGTACTAAATCCATAGAGACAGGTTCAAATGCTGCTAACGGTTGCTGCTGAAATTCTGTATCACAACTGTATGGTGACGACGAGTCAAATGAAATTGTGTTGTCAAGTTTATCTCTGATTGTTTGTACTTTGTCACGGAAGAAATTTGCAAACCGGTCTGGAAGGTTGACTAGAGAGAAGGTAGCTGGAAGCAGAAATAAACTGAAAAGACCACTTGTAATGCCACCACTGATGGACTTTCAAGCGCATTTTAGTATGTGTGCCAGGATAAACAAATGCACTCAAAAAGAGAAAGGGCTTTATCTAGCAGTGAGTCTCAGGGGTCATATGTATAGCTACTGGGATCTGGAACTCCAGATTATGACAGGCTCATGGATTCACTAGAAAAAAGGTTCGCACCAAAAAACCAAATGGAAATTTACAGAGTACAGCTAAAAAGCCGCCTTAGAAGGGAACATGAAACACTCCCAGAATCTGAGGCGCCAGAAGAACTATTTGAAACACTGTCGAAGGAGCAATTTATTGATTCTTTAACTGACAGTGAACTTAGGTTAAGAATACAACAGGCACGTCCTAAAACCCTTGGTGAAGCAATTCAGATTGGAGTAGAACTCAAAGCCTTTAATAGAGCTGAACTTCAGCAAAAGGATTTGAGCAGATATGCACGAACTGTGACAATGTCTGATGCAGGACTAAGTGATATCCAGGAACTTAAGAGAGAAGTTGCGGAACTCAAAACGTTACTAAAGGAATTGAAGGCAAAATCTGCAGGGAAAAATGGAATGAAGGGAAGATCTTGTTACAAATGCGGAGAAATAGGGCATTTCAATAGAGACTGTCCAAAAAGTAAGCCCAAACTGTCGGAAAACTAGGGTGGGCCCACCCCAAGGGCCAGGGGTGGGACCGTGATTCCAGGCCTAGGAATATAACTGGTCAGGCAATGATAAAAGATGCTGGGATGTACCTTCCAGGATCTGTACACGGAATGGGTGTCAACTTCTTAATAGACACAGGTGCTATGATTACCATGATAGCAAAGGGTATCTATGAGAGGATGGCGCCGGAATATCTATCTTGGTTACATGAGGTTACTGGGAATGTTCTGTGTGCAGATAGGAAACCCACTAGAAGTAGTCGGAAAGGAAAGTTTACCTTGTCGTTTGGAGGGAAACATCACAAGCATTGCGTTATCATTGCAACAATGGGCTTGACAGGAGAAGGAGTGTTAGGATTGGATTTCCTAGAAAAAGTAGGAAGAAAAATTGATTTTGTGAATCACAGTTTGACATTTGGGGACACCATTTTGTCATATGATGTGATCAAATCAAATTCGATGGAATGCGCTAGAGTTGTGTTATCTGAGACAATATTGATCCCTGCATGGCACGAAATGAACATTCCATGTAAATTACAAACAGCAGGAAATAACCACATGTTTGGTTCGACGGGGATTGTGGAACCAGTGGAACAATTTATTGAAAATAAGCAACTTCTGGTGGGAAAGGTACTTATTAGGGCTACATCCAACTATGTCATTCCTCTAAGGGTCATGAATGTTACCTATGAAACAAAAGTTGTCCATGTTGGAAATATGGATCTTTATGTACTGGTGGATGACGATGATGTTGATGTTTCTGGAGATTTATTGGCTCAAGTGGAAACCATCAAAATGCCTGAACACCTGAAAAAGTTATCTCAAGAAATGAAAAAGGGTCTAAAATCGGCCCAACGCAAGAAAGTTGACCAGCTTCTGTGTACGTTCTCCAGTTTATTTGCTAAATCAAAAGATGACCTTGGAAGAACCAATCAAATATGTCATAAGATAAATACACAGGATGCAAGACCAGTAAAACAACCGTTACGTAGAATTCTGATTCACAAATGAGATGAAAATGAAGACTATATTGAAAGTATGTTAACTCAAGGCATTATAGAGCTGTTATTAAGCCCCTGGGCTTCACCCATAGTGCTGGTATGTAAGAAGGATGGAACGACTTGTTTTTGTGTTGACTATAGAGCAGTCAATCAGCTGACTGTGAAGGACACGTATCCTCTACCATGTATAGACGACTCATTGGATCGACTTTCAGGTGTATCTTGGTATTCTACCCTTGATTTAATGAGTGGATATTGGCAAGTTGAAATGAAAGAGCAAGATAAACCCAAAACAGCTTTTGTAACACCAAATGGATTGTATCAGTTTCGTGTAATGCCTTTTGGATTATGCAATTCAGGTTCCACCTTTGAAAGGCTGATGGAGACTATTTTAGCAGGTTTACAATGGAAAACATGTCTGATATATCTGGATGACATAATTATTTTCGGTAAAACTTTTGGCGAGGAGCTAAACCGTCTACAGGAAGTTTTCACTCAATTGCAACAAGCAGGCCTTAAACATAAACCCTCCAAGTGTCACTTGTTTGCACACGAAGTGGCATTCTTAGGGTATATTGTGTATGAAGAGGGAATTAAAACTGACCCTGAAAAAATCAAGGCAGTGAAATGTTGGACTACACCAATGAATGTGAAAGAGCTTTGCAGCTTCCTGGGGCTTTGTTCTTACTATAGGAGATTCATGAAAGACTTTTGATCAATCGCTAGTTGTTTACATAAACTCACAGAGTCAGAAAAGGCACTTAAATGGACTAAGGAGTGCGGAGAAGCATTTGAAATGCTGAAAGCTAAGTTAACAACAGCACCAATACTCACTTACCCTGACACGAGAAAACAATTAATTCTGATGCTAATGAAAATGGAATAGGTGCAGTAATTTCCCAGGTTCACATAGGTCATGAAAAAGTCATGGCATATGGTAGTAGGACACTGTCAAAATCAGAATGATCCTATTGGGTGACACGGAAAGAATTACTTGCTATAGTGTACTTTGAGAAACATTTTAAGCCATACTTGTATGGGAAACGATTTCTCATTCGGACTGATCACAGTGCATTGTATTGGCTCATAACATTAAAGGACCCAGAAAGCCAACTGGCCAGATGGCTTGAGATGTTGGCTCAGTATGACTTTGAAATCCTACACCGACCAGGCTTGCGTCATAGAAATGCGGATGCATTATCAAGAAAGCCATGCCGACAATGCGGGAGACAAACGAATGCTGAAAACACTGGAAATGACGATGAGAAAAACGCATTACAAACAGTTGCTGTGTGTATGTTATGTTCCAAAAATCATAATGGTACGTATATATCGGTAGATACGGTATCAAAGCTGCTGGAATCTCAGTGCAGTGATAATGACCTATTCATAGTTAGACAGTGGGTGGCTGGTGGTGTAAGACCATGCTGGAATGAGGTATCAGGCCAAAGCAATGAAGTTAAAGGTTTATGGGCTCAATGGGACCAACCAGAGTTTTACAATGGACTGTTGTGTCGGAGATACCAAACATCTAAATGGTAAAGCGGGATGTCATCAAGCAATTGTTCCCTACGAACTCAGGAAAAGTGTATTGAAATTTACTCATGATAGTAAAACTGGAGGCCACCTAGGGATTTCAAAAACCCTTAATAAAATCAGGCAAGGATATTATTGGGTTGGACTGTAGCATGATGTTAGGGACTGGTGTAGTACATGTTAAGTATGTGCAAGAATAAAGTCCCCAGGCAAGACGAGAAGAGCCCCGATGTAACTCTGCAAGTCGGGAAGTCCAATGGATAGAATAGCATTGGATATTATGGGACCATTGCCAGAAACTTCACTTGGAAATAAATATAGTAATTGGAGACTATTTTACTAAATGTACAGAGGCATTTGCACTGCCTAATCAGGATGCCATAGCTGTAGGTATTGTGCTTGTTGAAGAGATAATCTGCAGATTTGGCGTGCCCCGTCAGATTCATTCGGATAAAGGCACACAATTCGAATCTGAAATTTCCAAGAAATATGCAGATTATTGGATATCGAAAAGACAAGGACAACTGCTTACCACCCACAGAGCAATGGAATGGTTGAAAGGTTCAACAGAACGCTCACTGTGATGCTTTCTGCATATGTAAATGAACATCAGGACAACTGGGATGAACACTTGCCATACTTAACAATAGCGTATCGCGAAGCTGTCCAAGAGTCTACAAATTTCACTCCAAACTTCTTGATGCTGGGTAGGGAAGTGATTGTTCCTCTCGATATTCAGTTTGGATGGCCACCAGATACATATTCTCGAAATACCTGGGTTGAAAACCTTTTGGAGACAATGTGTTTAGCTCATCAGTTTGCAAGGAATCACCTTAACCAAAGTATGTTATGCCAGAAGATATTCTATGACAGTCGATCGAAATGGGAACAGTTCAAACCAGGTGATTTTTTTGGGGTTTACACTCCACAAAGGAAAACAGGACTGTCAAGTAAACTGCAGTCTTGGTGGAAGGGATCATTTCAAGTTGTTAAATGACTCAGTGATGTGACATACCGCGTAAAGTGTGGATATAAGGGCAAATCGCAAGTGATTCATGTGGACAGAATGAAATCCTGTCAAGTCCGACACAACAACGATAATGGGGATATGCATCAAAGTGATGATGATATCGATGAGCACAACAATGCTAGCTGAAATAATTGCGATGATCCATCCAGAATTAAGGATCTACCTTGTCCTTACCGTATGGAAAGTACCACGTCGGAATACCCGTTACCAACGACCCAGAGTGGACGCCAAAGGCAACGCCCAAGCTGGTGGAAAGAATATATGTTTTAGAGACAAACTTTAATTCCAAAATTCATATGAGACACTATAAACTTCAACTGTGGAAATTTAAAAAGTAAAAAGTGCTGAAAGTGAAAACCATTTAACTAAAGTAGGACTTATCTGAAATATTCAGCTGGATGTACAGTGTGTGACTGTGCATTTAGAACTCCTGAATTATACAACAGAATGTGCTTATGCTAAAAACAGAACTTTAATCTCAATGACTTTTCTTTCATAATATCTAGTCATGTTGAATATATATTGAAGCTAAAAAAATAATCTAAATACATTGCAGTTTTAGTGCGATGACACATTTATTTGGAGGCAGGGGTAATTTGTAGCAAGGTACCTTTGCTGACTTTGTAAATAGTTCCCAAAGCTAACCTGCTAAGTGATAGAGATCACACTAGGTCAGTCTTTATCTAATGGCACTGTAAAATGAAGAAACCATCTGATAAGGACAGAGGCTGGCTGGTGTGTGTTCTTTAAGGAATGATATTGTTATAGGCTTAAGAAGTAAGGTTAATGACCTTGTGATCTTGGAAAAAATTGTTAACATGTCACTGTCAGGAAAAGTTAAAAGCAGGATAGAAAAATCTAAGAAAATCTAGACACTAGGTCAGTATAAAAGAGTCCAAGGTAAGATCTAGACTGGGTTGCATGCTACAGTTTAATCACCAATTGCTGGGAAATCTGAAGCTCCCTTAACAGATATAAAGTGCTTAAAACAGAGTTAGGTAGTTACAGTTTTATTTGGAATTAATTAGCTCATAAGGATAAATTTCATATGTCCCATTAAATACAATATTTTTGACAATTCTATTATACATTAAAGGGTGCAGTGTGTGTGGAGAGTGGATATATGGCTATAATTTGGATTATATAATTTAGGTTCTGTGCACTGGTATGTAGACATGGGTCAGATAAAGGGTCTGCACTTAACACAATCAGACCATAAGTTTAGCTCTAATTCTTCAAGGAATGCTTTCACTGAAGTTCACTAGGATTGTTTATAAGCTAGGGTCAAACATAAGGCAGGGAGTTAGTCCACAGGGAATAAAGCAGCAAGCATCATATCAACAACAATGGAACTAGTAACAGAGATGACTCCAACACAGGCACTGAGTGCACCGAGAGGCCTTGCTCTCTCTATTGCCTCTGGCAGAGTCTAAGAGCTCAAAAGAAACAGACTACCTTGGTTTTAATTTGATAAAAGAAACTAATGGAGATTAGATGCAAGCCCCAGGGTCATAGAGGATTGCAGAGTGCAGCAGAGAAAGGGACAACAAACTGAGTCAGTGAGCAACCGATCAGGGTGTGCCAAGAACAAAACTGAGCACAGCAACAACCTGAGCCACCAATTATACCTGGACCACTGATAGAAACAAGAAAATGACAAGGGACTAGGCAAAAGGTTATGGCAGCCTGGGAGGAACCAGACCCTATTCTGGTAGTATTGATAGATGATAAAAGAAGTACCTCCCTGAAGAACAGACAAAGCCAACTAGAGCACGAGCCAAGAAAGCTACAACTAACTTCAAAAAGATGAGTGAACAGTTTTTTGAGTGCAGATTAACCCTAGCAGCTACAATCGGTATCAGCATAGTTCAACATATGCTTTAAAGAGAACACCAGTCTTATGTCCACGATCACAATGCCAATGGATTCTGGTTGATCTTGTGGACCGGGGCCCATTGAAACAGCACCTGAGAAGAATTTTTGTGCTGCCCATCCAGATCCTCCAGGCGACTGACAGTCCTCAAGAATAAGAAGAAGAATAAAAAGCCCTTTTAAGGTCTAATATTTACACCAAATTGCCTAATAGGTTTTAATTTGGTTTGAGAAACTCATTTGATAAAACTATGACTGACAGATATGTTCCTTTACTCACCATTCCAAATATATTTGCACCTAACTTAACATGGTTGAACAAAACTAAAGTTGTCACTTTGACTTATCATATTTTGAGTCTTTTAGGAAACTTTGTACACAAAATTCAAAATTCAAATAATATAGGAAAATTTGAAACTATAATTATGTGGCTCTAATTACAAATGTGGATAACACAATATTGGCTGATACATAGGACCGCCCAATAGGAAAAACTGGCCTAAATTTGACAAGTTAATGTAATTCTGGCATTTTAGGGACATTCCAGTTGACACATGGAGCCTCCTGCCAGGCCCTTTCCCTCTCTAGCCCTCCTGGACAAGAACAAGGAGTGTATGGGCTGATTCCCACTCATCAAGTAATCAGATGCCCCATTGAGCATGTATGCACAGAACCAGGGTGGCATCATAAGTATGGTATATAATCCTAGTGGACGCCTCATATTGCAATACAGATACTAAGTCACAATGAGTGTGTGTTGGTTTCCAGTCCAACTCATTCAGTTTACTAATAAGGTCAATAGGGGCTACTATAGTTTCTCGACCTAATTAAATAGCACATGGTGTGTGCATTAACATGTACATGAGTGTGGCTTCTTTGCCCTTACATGTGATAAACCATCGCAAGTGATGTAAATCAAAAGAAAGAATAAAAAAAAACATCGTACAAGGGATATAGATCTGGAAGCATTAGTATTAAATTAAATTTGGAGAAAAAAAAAAACTTTCTCTTGTGATTAATTCCCCTTAGGGCAGTTACATCAGATTAGGTCTGGAGTTAATGTCTTTCTGTGATATCAGCATATATGATAATGTAGGCTTGGAGTCAATGTTTTTCTATGAGTATCCAATATAATTAATTTGTAAACAAAGACAATCAAATAAACACAGGCACTAACTTAAGAAGTTGTGGATATTACAATATGCAAAGTGTCAATTTTCTAATTTGCTAATGTCACATACTCATAAGAAATGATACAGCTTTGTAGATCAACTTACCATACTGATCATGTTTTTATTACATACCTTAAAAAATATACATTTCTTTTGATTAATCACTGAAACTACTTTTTATTGTGTAAGAACATTTTTAATAAGTGATGAGGAGCTGCATAATATGTACAAATATGCTGCCCTATTTCTGGATGGAAAGCACCATGTACCAACATTTGGAAAGACTGTTCACAATGCCACCATGTGCCCACTGTAGAAAAGACTGTCTACATCATTACCAGTCCATGCATTAGGGTTGAGTCCAAAATATTCCCTATGGTGTAAATTCATCTAAACATAACAGATACCCATCAATACCATTATAGTTTTAGCAGCTGATTTATGATATGGTATGCTATGGAGGCTACTTCTGTGAATTAGTGGTTTCCCTAAAAATTTGATAATACAATTTTACTTCTACAGGCCTGTACTTTGTTTTCAACAGACATCCATGACACAATTAAAGAAATATCTTCAGACACATCAATCACTGCAGTCAAGTGGAAATAAAACAGCTGACATTACCTGAGAAATCTGCTGCTTTCAAACTCTTAATACACTTTAGCTAGCCAACTCATTTCGGCATAAAATAAAATCAAAAGAATTTTGTATTTGTTCTGAGTGAATAACAGAAAATGTTCATTGATTAGGTGACAATATTGGAGTTTTTCACCCATGAGATTCACTCAATATTTATTCCAAAATTTCTATTTCTACTTGAGGTAAAGGAGTTCAAGTTCTGTAAAAGTCTTACCAACAACGACCTGCAAATATGGTGGAAGTAAAGGTAATCTGTTGTAAAAATGAATATATTTCACAGATCAGGTACACAGCAGATATATGAATAGCTTTACATAAATAATATGTAAATTATATAAAAGACAGCCATGTGCATAATCTTTCCAGATGAGGTAAATCGTGGTCAAGTGTGCTGCCTTCCGGGATGAGGTATATGGCAGCTGTGTGAGTAGTCTTTCCAGTTAAAGCGTATGGTGGTCATGTGAATAGCGTTTCTGGACACATGCATTTGTTTATGTAGGATTTACTTGGTGTCCGTAATTTGAATCCTGCTTCATTTTGGATGATTTTCTTGATACAAATGGTTAACAGTGATGATGCAATTCATCAGTTTTGTGCAATCAAAGCATTTCTCTGATTTTGCTAACTGCATGCATACATTATCTTGCTTATTACAGAACTGACAATACAGGGAAACTGTATAACACTTTTCATCAGATATAATTTAGATACAACAATGTCATGACACAAGTCCCAATCTTTTATCTTAGATGTCCATTATTCCCTGACATGTCTAAAATCATCACCCAAGCTGAGAAACGGATAAAAATAACTCAGTTAAGTTTCACAAACCTATTGCTTACAGATCATAATGAATGTTCTTACATGGCAATGATTAATTTTCATGGAATATAGGGATATCTTAATCTGTATGATTATATAAATTGGCAGGTAGTACAATTTTCATTGAATATAGGGAATCTGTATGATTATATAAATTGGCAGAAAGTAAAATTTTCATAGAATATAGGGATATCTTAATCCCTACTATTATATAAATTGGCAGGAAGTACAATTTTCATAGAATATGGGGATATCTTAATCTGTATGATTATATAAATTGGCAGGAAGGTACAATTTTCATAGAATATAGGGAATCTGTATGATTATATAAATTGGCAGGAAGTACAATTTTCATAGAATATAGGGATATCTTAATCCCTACTATTATATAAATTGGCAGGAAGTACAATTTTCATAGAATATAGGGAATCTGTATGATTATATAAATTGGCAGGAAGTACAATTTTCATAGAATATAGGGATATCTTAATCCCTACTATTATATAAATTGGCAGGAAGTACAATTTTCATAGAATATAGGGAATCTGTATGATTATATAAATTGGCAGGAAGTACAATTTTCATAGAATATGGGGATATCTTAATCTGTACAATTATGTAAATTGGCAGGTAGTACAATTATTTACTGTACATTTCACAACCATTTTGGTTATTCCCTCACCCCAATGACACTCATACATGCATTTCTGATCATTCTCACCATATCGCAGTTTTATACATAACATGGGTGGCATCTGTGAACCTCTCTTGATGAAATATAACTCAAGTTTCAAATTTTTACACCAGGAAATCATTTAATGGTAGAAACAAACTGGATAGTTTTGATGGAAGTTTAAGCCATACTTAAGCCTATGATTCCTATAAACTGCTGGGCTTAAAAGTAATAAGCAGGAAGAGCTTTAAATGCTCTCCTGATACATGCATTTCCTGATACATGCATTTCCTGATACATGCATTTCCCAATACATGCGTTTTTTATTATACATAAATCCAACCCCTCAAAAACACAGGAAGCTATGAACAAGTACTTAGCAATAAGGAAGTCAGAAGCAAACATTTCCTTCTAAAGCAGATGTTTCCAATAAAGATCCAAAATAATGACTCAATTCTTAAATGTCAGATGTGCAAAAAAACTATATCTTGCAATGAATGACTTCAGTATTGTGACTAATTATGATTTCACAATGTTATTAACAGCTGTTGCTGAAAATTCTAGCATGATCTGTTGATGTTTAAATTAATGACTTGCATGCAAAGCAATCTTGAATTAAACTCAATGCAGCTAATATCTTTGAACCTGGCCTTCAGCTAATGCAAGTACATCATATAAACGTGTAAATGCCACTGGAGTCCCAGTGTCAAATGATCTTGATGCATGTGGTGTATATAATCCTTTATAATATAAATTTATATTTATTTATTTATTTATTTATATTTACTGGCATGTCATGAAGGTGATAAAAGATGTCAGGAAATGTTAACAAGTTACACACCTTATGCATCTTTGTTGAAGCAAATCTACATTAGAGACATTAAAAGAAACAATCACAAAAACAGGTCACACTAAGTGAATGACCTTGACATAGGTCACACTAAGTGAACAACCTTGACATGTCTTTATTGAAACACATCTACAACAGTAAGAGAAGGATCTTGACAAGGGCCTTGACATTGTGGATGCCTTACTTGTATTGCAAGGTCATGACTTTTTTTTTGTTCCCATTCACTCATATGGGGGAATATATTTCTATTTCTGTTTAAAATGGTGCCTCTTCAAGGGCAGAAAGGCTAGAACAATTCTGTATTTGGAGCAGATTTTTCTGGGGAAGCAATTCTCTACACTGATTCTATATTTTGAATATTCATTTGCCCTTGCAAGATGGCTTAATGCACCAAAAAGGAAGTCTGTGGTGTTTCAATTGATTACTGAGGGCCAATTGTCTTAGAGTCAGACCTGTATCTAAAGGATGATTCATTGTAAAATTTGGTATTTTTAAATAGCCATGGGTCCTTGTGATCCAAATTCACTGAAACTTTCATAGGCTTGTGTGCTTTTATGGGAAAAGGTATCCTATCTCCAAGTGAGGGTCTTTACTTAGAAAAGTATGGGAAAAGGTATCCTATCCCCAAGTGAGGGTCTTTACTCAGAAAAGTGTGGGAAAATGTATCCTATCCCCATGTGAGGGTCTTTACTTAGAAAAGTATGGGAAAAGGTATCCTATCCCCAAGTGAGGGTCTTGACTCAGAAAAGTATGGGAAAATGTATCCTATCCCCAAGGGAGGGTCTTTACTCAGAAAAGTGAGGGAAAATGTATCCTATCCCCATGTGAGGGTCTTTACTCAGAAAAGTGTGGGAAAATGTATCCTATCCCCATGTGAGGGTCTTTACTCAGAAAAGTATGGGAAAATGTAACCTATCCCCATGTGAGGGTCTTTACTCAGAAAAGTATGGGAAAATGTATCCTATCCCCAAGTGAGGGTCTTTACATAGTAAAGTATGGTAGAAAAGTAACCTGTCATTTATTGGTTGAAGGTCACAGGCTACTCTTATGATATGTATAAAGAAAAAGCTACACTGGTCAGTTAATCTTTTCAGTTTCACAAAATTTTTAAATTAAATTGACTTTTGTCCGCTGAAGCCTGAGCAGATCATAAATCACTAAAGATTTTCAATGGTTGGTATATAATATACCATGATCATACAACAAATAAATTATCAAGTAAGTCACATGGTTTTTATTTATGATATATTTATCTTCTGCTTTGCAGTAATATTTCTGTATATTTATCAATACAATATTTCAAACTGTACTTGCAAAGTACATGTAAATTCCTCATTATTCAATCCATGTCGAAAGACCGATAAGCACAAGGTAGTGTAGTGACAAACAGATACTGATAAACAGCAACAGCAGCAATTTATTTACAAAAATAATGAAAAAAAAATGCTTTCCTAGAAAGTTGTTGTCTGTGAAAAAGGATGTTATTAAATCATTGTGATTTGCAACTTCTCTGTCTGGATTTTCAAGCTGGTAAACAACATTTTTCACTTAGCATGGTTTTATCATAGATGTAATGCCTGCAATATTTATGATTAACACTTCATGTGGCAGAAAGAAAATGTGAAGTCATCTCTGGGGTTAGTGAACATTAATGAGACAGTTCATTTCCAAATTGGACTGCTTGCATTAATGCCCTTGTAGAACTTAGCATTTAATAGATAATATATAACCAGGTTTGTGCTGCATTGCCATTACAACATATGCCATATATACTTACTTATAAGTCAAAATCAAACTGCAAACAACAAAGATTCTGATCTGCTCTAGCATAATGTGCCTGCAGATCTGGGTCTATGTTAGCTTGTTCTACTGATTTCTCCTAACAAACTGCACAAATCCAGATCTACCTGCACATTATGTGATGGCAGATCTGGCTCTATGCAGTTTGCAGTTGGATTTGACTTATATGTGAGTATATATGGTACATACACACATACAGATTCAATTTTTATTAAGGCATTGCCCTCTTTTCAATAAATTTTAAATCTCTACTATTATAGAAAATCCTTGTAACCTGCATTCCTCTGGAGCCATTCAACATATTCAGATGGAATTTGATAAATACTTTGTCTCACAGACCTATATGTGTCTTTTATGCGTTTTATCTAATCAACACCTTTTTTGGGACAGAATTATGGCCCTTATCAATCAATAGAATATCTTTACATGGGATATTTCTTGTAATCAGCATCAAAAATCATTAAAATGAATTCTGATGCAATTTTCTTTGCTGGTCAAAGTGACCTTGAACTTAGATCTTTTGCTCCCCCTCCCCCTGAATTACTTGTATCCTATAGAACACTATATCAGTAAAGTCTGATCAAGGCATGCAGAGCAGAACTCAAATCAATGAGCAGAAATTAAACTGTTATGGGCAGAAAGTGTTTGCTGCAAGGATGGAACAAGTCATTATATTATATACTCCTGTCATCACATATCATTTGCACAATGTATATATCATGATATGCTTTGTATCGGGATTGCTTTCTCATGATAAGCATCACCCTGCAACATCAGAGGCACAATGTAACTCAGCTCTGATGGAATCACTGTATCATGATAGGCATCACCCTGTAACATCAGGGGCACAATGTAACTCAGCTCTAATGGAATAGCTGCATCATGATAAGCATTACCCTGTAACAGCAGGGACACTATATAGCTCAGCTCTAATGGAATGGCTGTATCAAGATAAGCATCACCCTGTAACATCAGAGGAACTTGATAGCTTAGCTCGAATGAAATGGCTGTATCATGATAAGCATCACCCTGTAACATCATAGGCATGATGTAACACAACTCTAATGGAACCGCTGTGTCATGATAAGCATCATCCTGTAACATCAAGGGCACAATATAGCTTGACTCTAATGGAACTGTGATGTCATGATAAGCATCATTCTGTAACATCAGGGACACTATAATACTCAGCTCTAATGGGACTGTTGTGTCATGATATGCATCATCCTATAACATCAGGGGCCCTATGTAACTCAGCTCTAATAAACACTTATATAAGACTGTTTGCTCATGACACACACATTTCATCTGTATTTAACATTTTTCATAATGTGTCTGTCATTAGTTCAAGTTGTTTGTTATAAGCCCAATCTGATGATGGTATTGCAAACCAATATCTGCATTATAGACCTGAAGTATACCTATATAAATTTTGGATGTTTTATTCATATTCTGTATGTTTTCATTCTTTTAACTCAGTGGTATAGTAATATTTTCTAGTCAAATGTATTTTACTATATATAATCACTTATAATTCGAGTTCAACTACAAACAACATAGATCCTGATCTCCTGTAGCATAATGAGCCTGCAGATCAGGGTCTGTGTTGTTTATTTTGCAGATTACTCCTTACAAATTTAACAGACCCAGATCTGCCAGCACATTATGCAATGGTAGATTTGGGTCTGTGCAGTTTGCTGTTGGACTAGTCTAATAAGCAAATAAATATGGTGTAATTTATTTGAAATATTAAAAGTTTTATTGGCATATAAATAATAGAAATATTAATCTGCTAAATCACTATAGCTCTTAATCTGTAAAAGGTATAAGAATATGTCAAGGACATTTAAACTAACATTAAAAATAACTTATGCAACATGGTCAGATGGTCGGTGATAATTAAACTTTAAACATGTATACACATCATTTTACTGGCTTTAAGTGACTTTGTGCACTAATTCTTTCCAAGATGAAAGGATTTTAAACATATTATTTATCCCTACTGGATTTCTTTTACAAAAAAGTCCATAAAACCTAAGGAAAGAATGGAAAAACTGACAATGATTTTAGTTTGTATCCAATAAATTGATATTTTGGCAACATAAAACTGAGTATAGAAACACTTGCTGCCAAAGATGGAAGCTTGATGGATTTACGTCATAAAGACAAATTTTAATTCCCATATGTTTCTGAGTAAAGAAAATGAGCCAACATATAATTCCTATGTTGAACATAAAGTTTATAAAAAAACAGCAGGATGTCTTATCATCTTTATTGATTTCAATGGAAGAGATCAAGTATATTATCAAATGTGACAGGTTTTGCAAACACACAAATCATTTCAAATTGAACAAATGATCAGGTTTAATAATTTTTGTCAACAAAACACAAACACCCAATTCAACCACTTTTTTTAAAATTTAAGTTTATGATGACTGTTAAAAAAATTACTATCAAGTGATTTTAAGTTTTTTTTCACTCTTTAGGTATGTACTGTATTACACCATTACAACCAAGCCCCCAATTTTTTTTTAAGAAAATAAAATACATATGAAATCAAAGCCTTCTATGGATTAAATATAATACATCAAATGGGAATTCAGTACATAGGCTTCACAATAAAATCTGGTCTGGAATTTGCAAAAATGTCATTATATCTGATTGGTTGTTGTAAGCTGTAATCAACTCTGATCCATTCATATTGCATGATTTTCATTTTGAGTTATACCATGGATTTTATGTTTGAATTCTAGGCATCCATTCTGTGTTATACACATTCATACATAAATCTACACTCAAAGCTTTTTAATACACATAAGAGTCAATTCACATTCTTCTGTTGTGAATTTGCTGGATTTATCTGAAATTTCAAATGAAATAATGTTTTAGTGGATTTATTATAAATTTCAATTAAAATTAAGTTTAAGTGGATTTATCAGAAATTTCAAATGATATGATGCTGAAGGGGATTTATCATGAATTTTAATTAAAATGATGTTTAAATGGATTTATCAGGAATTTTAATTAAAATGATGTTTAAATGGATTTATCAGGAATTTTAATTAAAATGATGTTTAACTGGATGTATCAGGAATTTTAATTAAAATGATGCGTCTTAAATATGCTTCACTATCTCTGAGTCTGCTTATACAATCTACCAAGCCATCAATATGAGCTCATGCATGATTGGTAAGATTTATTTAGAAATCAATCTTCATTGAATGAAATCTGAGTGTTCCTAGAATTCTCAAGCAAATGAAGGATTGCCATATTGCGATATCGGAGTAATTTTACTACTTACTCATACAGATAGAACACCTATCATTTTCCTACTAAATTTGGATTTAATAGTACAGGTTGAGAAGCTGAAAGTTAATGAGTCTCTTAAAAATATAGGACTGACCAGAACAAAAATTATTTTACCTATATCAAGAATGGAAACATTCCAAGTATATAAAAGAAAAGATTTATTTTTGAAAGCCAAAATATTTCTCCAAACTTTCCCATACCAAACAATGTCATTCTGTGAAACTGGTACTTGACAAAAAGGAAAGGAAAATTAAACAAGGTGAATAAAATTAACTTCCGTTAAAGTCAATGATTTTCTGGATTCTAGTCTTCCTTTCATCACATCAAAACAAATTAGTCAAATGCTTTCTGTCAAAAATGGTCAAATTCAGTTGAGCATTTAAACAAAGGTATTGAAATGTTTTTGTTTTTTTAACCCATTTTATCCTGAATATGACTACGGGCGTAATACCTCATTCTATCCTGAATATGCCTGTGGTCGTAGTATCCCATTTTATCCTGAATATGACTACAGTCGTACTCTACTACGTATGTGTGTAGTGTCTCTAGAAACACATGTTATACATCACAAATATTTGTGTACTTCTTCACCAACACAGGAAATGGTTAAAGCACGCATGCACAGTGAAATTTTAAAAAAACGTGGTTGGAAAAGAAATTGTTGGCTTGAAAATCGATCAGTAAAATGATGGATGTCAACTCAGATGTAAACATGGATAATGATAGCGAGGGTAGCGACACTGAAGTTGATGATTTGGATGATTCTGATGATAATATTGACTTAAATGATGGGTTAGAATTGAATCAAGTTGATGAAAGAGATGATGCATGGCTTCATGTACTTTTCAACAGTGATTCAGAGAATGAAGCTGACTTGGAAGGCTTTTAAGAGGAATGGGTCCGGGATGATTTTTCACCTCAGTTGCAGCCACAATTTAATTTGATAGATGGGGCAACTGTTCAACACCGAGAAGAAGCCGATGCACAACATTACTTTGAGTTACTTTGGGATGATTTAATCTGGAAAAAAAACTTGTTGATGAAACAAACCATTACACTGAACAGGAGCGTAGAAAAAAATCCCCCCCCCCCCCTGCCAACCAAAGTCACAAAGATGGACGCAAGATTGTTCCAGGTGTTTTGTTGTCCAATTTTAGTAAAATTATTATAACTTTTGAACTAATAGTGCTAAAAACTTCAAATTTGGACCAAAATACTAGAAATAGAATTATCTTTATTTTATTCTCATACTATTTGGAGCACTTCATTCATCTTCATGAACAAATGATTCACTGAACATCATGGTAAGTTTTTTCATTTGTTTTTTTCTTTTAAGTCATATTTCAAAATACAGTTGTGAGCATGTACATTGGTAAATGATAACAAAACATATATCACTGTGTTGCAAATTTTATTACATTTTCAGAGATACATAGTTTCATATACTTTAAAAAGAAATAACAATGTTACAACATTTTTAGTAAACATGGTGAATATCATCACAATTTTTGCTGTTGCTGCTGTATAATGTTCCGTTTTACCACAATGTATTTAGAATTGCTTCTCAGGAATTAGGCACTGCAGTTGAAATTGGTAAACAGGATAAAATGGGTTAAACAGTGGCAATGTCTGATTATGTGATGATGTACTGGCATTATTGTATAAAGGTCTTAATGGCAGAATGTTTTCTATCAAGACTTGCCATCTTCTATGCAGTAGTTATGGAGAAGTAATTTAAAGCTATTTTAAGTAACCAGAGCCATATTAGATGGGGGATTGACAACATCTGTCAAAACTAAAGGTCTTCACACCAGGATGCTCTCTGCTAAGTCTGATCAATTCTACTGAATTGGGTTTGAGAAGATATCATTCAAACATTTAATATTTGTGGCCATATTTGATGACAGTTCTGCATCACTTGTATAAATCTGAAAGATCTTCATTACAGCATACTTTCTGTAAAATATGATCAAACTCTGTTTCAGAAGTTTTGAAGAAGAAATAATTTAAAGTTTTTCCTATTCTTAGTAACACTGGCCATGTCTGATAACAAATCAGAATAAATTATTACAAATCTGAAAATCCCCTATATAAGGATGCTTTCTGTCAAATTTATTCAAAGGATTTTCTATCTTTAGTAATGACAGCCATGTTTGATGGCAGACTGGTATCATTTTTAAAACCTTGAAACTTCATCCAGCCAGGATGCTTTCTGTCAAGTTTCATCAAATTAGAGTCAATGTTTTTTTTATAGAAAAAGCTATTTGAACTGTTTTTAGTTTTAGCAATGGTGGCCATATTTGAAGGTTTATTGGCATCATCTGGATAAATTTGAAATTATTCATGTCATGAGGATGCCTCTCAAGACATCCAAATTCTATTTAGGTGAAATCATCTACAGGTTTTTTTAATTTAAGTAACAGGTTTTATATTTTAGTCATAGTGGCTATATTTGAAGGCTGATCGGCATCATTTGTAAATACTTTAATGGTTTTCCTGCCTGGTACTCTTTGTAACATTTGATCACATTCTGTTCAGTATGTTTTTTGTTTTTAAAGTTGTTGAAAGGTTTTTGTATTTTTAGTAATGGTACCCCATATGTGATGACTGACTGGTATTATTACAAAAACTGGAATTATCGTCCTGCCAGGTCACTTTCTGTCAATTTTTATCCAATTCTATTCAGCAGTTTTGGAGAAGAAGTTGTTGAAAGGTTTTTCTATATTAGTAATGGTGGCATCATTTGTACAAATTTGAATGGTCTTCATGACTGGATGCGTATATCAGCATCATTTGTATGTATTTGCAGGTCTTCAGGTCAGGATGTATTCTGTCCAGTTTGGTCAACTTCTATTTTACAGTACTGGAGAAGTTATTTATATGCTTTTCTATTTAGTAACAAAAGTAATTTCTATTTTTAGTATTGTTGAGCAGTTTTTGAGAAGAAGTCATTTAAAGGGATTTTACTATTTTTAGTAATGGTAACAATATCTGATGGTGGATCAGCATCATTTATAAAAATTTGAAAATCTTTCATCTGAGGATGCTCTGTGCTAAATTTGGTAAAAACTGGCCCAGTGGTTTTTAAGAATAAGTTAACAATGCCATTTTATGATGGATGCATGATCCAATTAACTTGGCCTTAAAGCAAAATTGAACAGGTCAATGTCACCAAAAGCAAATCAGGTTGTGGGACCTACCTAAGGTATCACTCTTTAAAAAGATAACAGATGTACAGATGGACAGATAGATAGTACAAAACCAATATCTTACTTATTGTTTGCTTGCTTGTCTGTTTGAACTTCAAATGAGGCAAATGAGTGTCTTTATATGTGCTGTTTTCCGTTAGCCCTATTAGTTGTTATGAAGTGTTTTAGTTTTTTTTTCTTCATGTTTCTATTTGTTGTTGTTGTTTGCTTGTTTCTTTCTTTCTCCCAGAAATAAAATTCTCTAATACTTACTACTGGATGCTGTCATAGGTCTCATTAAAGGTGCTCCCTTTGATGATTGTCTTTTCACATGTACCTAGAATTGAAACAAATTCAGTTACACAGTTACTTCCCTTTACTGATTGTCTTCTCGTGGGGGGTACTCATCAGTTATTATGTACTTTTGAGAGAGTGACATATGTAAGGTGAAGTTGTTTGCATTCAAAACATGCACAATGAAGAGAATGCTGGCATACCTCTATGCTACTTTGATGTAATGTGGCTGACATTTCTTTCGATATTGTACTTTTGGAAATTGTAAATGATCTTAGCACACTACCAACTAAGAATGACTGCTCCCTTGTGCTCCAAAAATCAGCCTGAATTTGTCTAAAGTACATTATCCTTAGAAGCTAATAAAATGGGGAAAATGAATTTTGCCAGACTAGACAATACTAGCTTCTGAAAGTGCAATGAATGAATTACCAAATATATAAGATGTAAAAAAAGTTATTGGCTCTTCTTTTTTACAATTTACCTCTGAAGTTCAGGAAGTGAAAATGACCAAGTGGAGCTAGCACTTTTTTGAAAGGTGCACATCTGGGGTAAGGCCAAGCTGTATACTCTATAACCCATATTACACCAAAATAATGGGAAATAAGGTTCTTTGAACAATACCTAATATACAAAGTCTTTTTTAAATAGCCAGTATAACCAGTGAGGAAACCCAGGGAAATTCTTTTTCTTTAAAATTTTAACCCTATGCAAAATATGAAACTGTAGAGCTCCACCATGTGTATCTCGAATTGAAACAAATTCAGTTAGAGTTACCTCCCTTTGTTCAATGTCTTTGCAGGTATACCTAGTATTGAAACAAATTCAGTTTCACAGTTACCTCCCTTTACTCATTGCCTTCTCATGTGTACCAAGAATATAAACAAACTCAGTTATACAGTGGGGTCTTGAATGGGCAAGAGGTGAAAGAAAGAAAGAAAGAAAGAAAGAAAGAAAGAATGAAAGAAAAATCAGTGTCTTTCAAAGTCCGAGTTCTCACAGCACATAATTTTTAAGTGTTGATTACAAATCAATGTCTCTCTCTTTCTCTCTCATTTTCAGTTCAATACAGTATTTGCTCTTTATATGCACAAACATATGATCATAAACTGGATTGTGTTTTTGTTTTCGTTTCATAAACACATTTTAGTTCAATAGTTCAGGAGTTCATAACACCTTGTTCATTAGCACAGAGAAACTAGAGTCTGTACTGACTGATTCAGACTGTTGGAAGCGTCGCGCTTATGTATGGGAAATTTAGAATGTTGGAAGTGTCATGCTTAGGTCTGGGAAATGTATCAGCTAACTTGCAAGAATGTTCTTTTCAGAGGTGACTTTCATCCTTCACCTATTTGCCATGCAACTATGATTAAAGGAGACCAGAAATAAAATTTTTCCTTTTATGTGTGTAATTCTCTACAAATTTTAATTCGACTGTAATGTTTATAAATTCAATATCGTAGGCGGGTAGTGATTATATTGCGTGGATAATAAAAGGATTCCGTAAATTGCCGAGTTTTTCCGAGTTTTGATGAGACGACAGATCACGTGGTCCTGTGACACAATACTAGCCAGTCCTCGAATACAAACAGAAACATGGTGAGTGAGACAGACATGAGGAGACCAGATTTGGGTTGTACATTCAAAAGTTGAATCTGCTTCCGAGATATGCTCATAAATAAATATGTTGAATTGTGTGTTAACAATGTGTTTAAGACCTGAAAGCATAAAAGTACAACAGTAAGAAGGTGCTCATATTCATATTTTGGAATTTAAAAAAGCAATGTAATTTTAAAATAAATACTTATACATTGTGTGCTGTGCAAAAAATGTGATAAGGATTAAGTGATGGTGCCCAATGTAAAAATTAAAAATTTACCACAATGCAATAAATTCATTTAAGAAGGATGAGATTCAATTGTATTATATGTAAATAACATATTCATTACCTACCCTCAACACACACACACACACACACACACATACACACACACACGCACAAACACACCACCTAAGGATTAATATTTTGAAAATACACATCCAACACTGAAACACTGAGAGATAATACTGAATTCTGGGCGAAGAGACTAGAACAGGAACCGACTTGAGTGTGAAACAATATCCATTACTGGGGAGGTGTAAAAGGCATTGAGAACGGTTTTCATCGGTCGTAACTTAAGCATTAGTTTTTCAAAAAAAAACACCAATAAATCTGCAAAGGAGAAATCATAAGTAATTAATTTAAACATTAAGAAGCTTCCTTCTTATGATTCAATTACAGTGTATTTTACATGCAGGCTACAGTTAGCATATTGACAAATCTGATAATATATACATGTCTGGTATAACAGTTGATGTTGTTGTTGTTGTTGGTGTTGTTGTGGGGCTTAACGCCATTTTTCAGCACATGATAGGCTATATATGGCAGCCAGTATTAATGGTGGAGGAAGAAACCGGGAAATCCCCGGAAAGAACCACCGACCCACGAGAAGCTACTGGCAAGCTTTCTCACATATCCACATTCGCCGAATCCTAGACTCGAACCCACGCAGACAGAGGTGAGATGGCAGTGATCCGTAACGGAGAGTGCTTTAGACCACTCGGCCACTCGGGGCCCCAACAGTTGATGTACTGTACTGGTCAGTGCTCAAAGAAATTTTTTTAGGCACAGGCCCCAGGCTGATGACTTAAATGGACTCACAAGCCCTGACTGAAATTCCACAAGCCCGGACAGTTCATACCTGTCAACTCTCAAGCCGGGAGAATAACCTCCCGATTTTGGAGGTATTTCCACACCTACCTCCCAATCTAGTAATATCTCCTGATTTTTCGCAGAGAACTTCTGAGTGTTACATTATGTCTGTCAATTTTCATTTCTCAGGAAAAAAAACCCCCATACATAAATAGATATAACGTATGCAATCCACAGATGCCATATTCTATTTTATCACTTGTGAATAGTGTAGTGATGAAATCAATGCCGGATTTAGGCATAAGCTAAACAAGCTGCAGCTTAGGGCCTCACAGCCTGAAGGGGCCTCTCAAATTTATTTTATACCAAATAGGGCCTCTACAGCTTCCCATAGCTTAGAGCATCACTATGTCTAAATCCAGCTATGAACAAAATAATTAATATCACAAAACAGTTCTTTTCTTCAGTAAATAGAATGTTAAGATTAAACATTATTCATGTAAATATCAGATTTTTAAAACCACTACAAAAGTACTATGGTAAAAAAAAATTTAAAAAATTAGCTTATTTCCGATGAATGATCACAGTGAATGCTGTGTAATTTTCTCTGCAAACAAAATCACATCTCCATTTCTGCCAAAGGAACTCGGCCAGTTAACACCTGACATTCCTGTACTGTATATGTAAAGTTTAATTACCATGATTAAATTAAAAGAAGGAATAAAACAAAATATACCATGCAGTATATGTACCCCAACATAACTAATTCAGAATAAATATTTTTATTCAGTAAACATTGTTACATGCCTTAAGACTTAAACCTAAGGAAATAAGGTGGGACATAAAACGTGGTAAAAACAGTTGCCACATGTACGGTAACTTGTGACTGCAGATTTAAACTGTCAAAATGAAGTCCTAGGCATCATATGTTACAACAAAATAGGGTATCGTTTATTTGCCAATCAATTGCTGGTGCTTACATACACACACTGTCGAACTTGGTTTCTTTGAAGTTATGTCCGAAGGGCAGTCCTTTTCACAAGATAAATACAAGGATAAGGATTAACTGTTAATTAGTCACACTGGCTTTATTGCTCGTGTAGGCCTACTTAAGTCAAAACTTTAGCTAGTTTGCAGTTTAGCCACAGTTGATCAGAATATGAAAAAAGGGGCTTGTTCTGGGGATAATAAGGCGTATCATAGGGAGAAATGTCGTGTCCCATGGGCGCTTGAACATTTGGCAAGGGGGTGGGGTCAATAGTCGCCCCCCGCCCCCAATTTCTATTGTCAGCCAGTTAATGTGAAACTTTGATTTTATACCTGACCTCTTTTCTTTTAATAGCTGCTATTTAAACTGCCCAAGGGTTAGTTTTATATCAGTTCCAATCATTACAGATTACCATTTATACATACTACTTGTAACAGGCATAGACTGAAAGGAGGTTTTTTTGTTGTTGTTGGTTTTTATTATTTTTTTTAAATAATTTTTTTAAAGATTACTGAAAATTGTGTTTTCTCGAAACACAACTGTGCAAGGGGTTTAGAATCTATTTTTAGCAAAGCTTCCATTTCATTAAAATCAGATCCAATTTCACCTAGGACAGTCTTGATTTGATTTAGATTGTGCGGTGTTATGGCATGTATGTCAACATCTCGAAAATACATTTACTCATTTCCTCAGGCAAACAATTGTTTTTCGACAAGCCCGATGGGCACCTCACTTTGAATACAGGATGGACCTGAACTAAAATTAAAGGGACCCCGGGTGTCAGGCTATCGAATTTGTTTTAGCACTGCTGGTGTATATAAAAAATCTGTGAATTGATTGTTGATTTTGTGGTCACTTATTCAGCCTTTTGCCTATTTTCGTAACTCACACATTTAACACTTTTCCCAGGATTTAAAATATCCAACGGTATGTCTCTAACAGTGATAACTTTTAGTCTAGGCCTAGCATTTGAGTATCCAAAAGCTGCCATTTTTTCAAGATCCTTCTCGTAACACTCCTTTGAGAAATGTAATGAGCACAGAGTGCTGTATGGTGCTGCTTTGAAATCGACTCACTTGCAATAATGTATCCATACTTTCTTTACGTCTTTATCTTTTGGAAAAGAAAAAAAAATTGTCCACAGCCTTTTCTTAATGTGCTATTACACCCGTAAGCAATACAAAACGACTTTGTCTTTTACTGTAGCAACTGCCAGTCGGGATGCTGGAGACGTCACATCACGAAAGTAACCGAAGAGGAGCGGAAATTTTGCATACACGGTCACGGAAATGCAGCTCCTTGAAGATACACCAACATTTAAATATTGGCATTACGGTCGTAGATGATACTTCAGAATAAAGTTTTCTTTTAGAGTGCTTTTATTATTATTCTATATTTACATTGATTTCTGGTCTCCTTTAAAAAAAATATACTCAAAACCATAACAAATCTTTAGACTTTTCAACTCTGTCATGTTTATATAGATACAAAGCTAACCCCACATATCAGATGACTCCTTTTGCAATGAAAAGGTGGCTCTGCAAAAAGGCTTGTCTCTCACGACAGGGACAAAATGGTAAATGAATTCACTGATTATTATAATGGCTCCTCTGGTGAAGGCTTTATGTTGTGGAAGATCAATGTGATATCTGTAACAGTGCCATATTGAAGAAAAAAAAGTTTACTTATCAAAATAAATGTTTCTTTGAGTATTTGAAATGAGGTGTCTAAGATCTTGTACCTGTGCAAATCTTATATTTTGAAATACTCTTTCAGCAATTATTTTATGGACAACTAGTGACAGTGTAACTTTTCTCATACTTGTGGATAGATATTCAAACAATGGGCAGCACAAGAAAATGAAAACCACCTTAAATATTTTACATAATTCTAAATTGCTTGATCCAATAACTATTTAAAAATATCAAATTTTCAATAAATTAAATACTCCAATATTTCACAAACAGTTATCCTTAGAATTAAAAATAGACATAGCATTTTGGCCACTTGGATGAATGTTTTACTGAAACAAGGCAGCCTTGGTCAAAATCTAATACATTCTTGCACACTAAGCCATCTATTTCATGCAATAACAAATATTCTGAGTAGATAATAAGTTATTCACCATCTACATATAACATTATGAAGAAACCTGATGTTGCTAGACCACAGCAAAATTTTTTAAATGCTAGTTATATCATGTGTGTCATAAACTAAATGAATCGTAATAAACCTAAATCTCCAACCCTCCAATTTTCTGGACACTATCTTTTTTAAATTTGTCATAATTTTAAATATTAAAAAAAATTTCCAGACACCAAGTATGTTTTTTAAAGCTGATGAAAAATCAAATGTTCAAGTTATAACTTAAACTAAGGATTGTCTGAGCCATACTCAAAACAGGAGTTTGAATAGACAACTGTCAGACTGTAAAACATTTTTGATTACTAGTATCCATATTACCATGTGGAATAAACGAAGGCATTGTCAATAGGCAGCAATAAAACAGGTGACATGTTCCACAACCAGTGAAGTTGCTGTCAATAGGCAGCAATAAAAACAGCTGACATGATCCACAGCCAGCGAAGTTGCTGTCAACGGGAAGAAATAAAAACAGCTGACATGCTCCACAGTGAAGTTGATGTCAATAGGCAGAAATAAAAATAGCTGACGCTATACGGGTTAGACTGCCATATAACTCGGTTTATGCAGTGACTTCTAGAGGCACTAAGCTGAGCATCATACCAAGAAAGTGCCTTGTGTCACGAACTGGACAAACTTCATTCTTCTGGTGTCTGTATTGTTGATTATTATCATGGCTCATTGCGATCTGAGGTACATGGCCAAGTCCATTTGTAAAGGAACAGGGCCATCTTGGCTGGCATGATGTTGTCCAGTTCTTGAGGTTGGGATGGGGTACAGGATATTGAACCACATACCCAGTTGATATGCAAGAATGTAACTGAGGCACTAGCTCCCAAGTAAATTATGTGCTTTCTAACCCTTGTGAACCCTTACAAATTGATGATGTCTTCATCTATTAAAATTTTTACATCTGTGCCTTCCCCTTTAGTACCCACAGAATTGCTGCCCACTAACTTTTGTTGATAATATGTAAATCTGATTCTGATGCATTCCAAGAATGATAAGCATAGAAAGCTACACATGTGGGGTGGTTGTCAGTCTGTCTCGACCATGGTCTAAATCTGTACGATAAAAATTGAGCAGACAATATATACAGGTGTAGTGTGGCACATGAAAACTTTATGAACTTAGGAATGTTCATGCAGAGCTACACACTGTGACAATTACCTAAAAAAGAGTACACATAACCTGTACAGGTAGAGAATTCAAGCATCGCTATTAAGACTTATGAAGTGGGTGTTAAATAATCAATTCTACCAACAAGTTACCTATAGGAAGGTCAATTTTTGACTACCTATACAGGTAAAATCACTGATGTGTCACTTACAGCAACTTTTAAGCATATGCTATGCATAAACCATGTACATAACTTATCTGTATGTATGTGACCATGGAGAAAACTACAGTAATATAAATGAGTTCTCTATAGACACACCATAAATGTATATAAAAAAGACACTGAATCATCAGTATTGATACCGACAAAGTGGACACTAGTCACTGTAAGACAATGTTACCTTTGGAAAAGGCCCAATGATATTTTATACAGGTAAAATCAGTAATGCATAACATATTTAACTATGAAGTGGATGCTAAGACTAAATAATACAGAAAACTTACCTGCATATATTCGTGATTATATAGATGAAATTATACAGCAATATTACCTGAGTTTTCTGAGTCATTCACCTGACCTGCACTTCTAAAACAGTTATAGTCATTTGAGTCAATGCCATCAATACCCATGCAGGTATGTACCAAGAGCACCTAAGTGTATAATGATGGCAAAGAGATAACACTGAAAAGTTATAAACTTTTTCATCAACAAAGAAAATAGAATACCTTCCTTCGAAGACAAAATCCTCCAACTTGTTGAAAGGAATAAAACTTAAGTGCTTGTATGGATTTTTTGTGAGGTCTCTCTGTCTGTAGAGAGCATTCTACTCGACATAAGCAAAAGCAAAAACTGAAAAATTCACTCGATATTGTGCCAATTCTGATATCAAGAGGAGATAACTCTATTTAACTGACACTTATGTGGGCAGATGAAGTATTATGATTGGGTAATGTTCTGAAGAAGAAACAATGCAAGCCAGTTTACCAAGACCATTTCCAACCAGCTCTGAATTTGACATGTGCACCACTACAATATTCCCGACAATAAAGACATTCATTTTCCAGACAAAACATTAATACATCAATTATCAAAAGTCATTTTATAACTATCCAGATATTCGGTCAATGATAGTATATGTATAGATAATGTTTAAAGGCACATCAGCACAATACTGGCTATACAGTACCATTTAAAACTGTAAAGATAAAGATTTGAAAGTCTTCAAAATAATGTAAAAATATAGTACTTAAAGACAAAAAATAAAAGATAACGATGTTAAAAATCAGTAAAAGGCATATTAAATACCTTTTACAGTTTTTAACATAAAAACTGAAGGCACACAATATAAAATATTGCATTATAAACCCTTTATCAAATATATCCTCATTATAATTTATTAGCAGACACTATCATACATCATATCGAATATATCATGTCTTAATAGACGCAATCCAAAATCAATCTCCTGTTGTCTTACCCCATCAACGATCTCCAGCGTTGAGATTAAATCCTGTACTGCTGACATATAGTGTGGCATTGGTCCATCTGGGGCACAAAAAGGGTTCCCAGAAAAGAACAACTCTACCAATTCCTCAAGTTTTTCCAATGCACGCTGAAAGACAACATAAGAAATCAAAAATATAGGAGGGTTCATACTTATATAAATCTAACTGAAATTCATTTTCTATAGCAAATGACAAATATGTTTACAAAATATAAGCTGGCTTTCTTTGTTTTTAGTTGTGTTACAAATATGTAATTAAAATGCTTGTGTGTTGGTTTTAAAAAAAATTTTATTTTAAGTTTGTTTCATTACATTTTATTGTAATGACAATTTTCATTGGATTTGAATTTCTTTTCCGAAAATTGGCTTGACCCGATTAGTTTATAATATTTCTTCAGCACTATTTTTAGCTCACTTGGGTTCATAGATTTTGTAAACACTATGCGAAAATGATTGGCTATTGCCAATGTCATCTACAGTCTACGTGTTAGCTCTGATGTAAACGGTTTTATTTTTAAATTCATTTCCAGCGAAAGAATCTGATTCTTAGATAGGGCTACTCTAGCTATGTGATAAATGGCATTTTTTTTATTATGATGTTCAAATTAGTGTCACGTAAGTCTATCACATGAGCTACCATGTGATCTAAATCGAGGTTCAAAACAGTCAATTGGTATTAAAATATTTCAGTCATAATTTTTACACCTCAGAACTCAAGGTGTTTTATTGTTGAAGCCAGACTGTTTTTGAAGTTCATCTGTTTTTTGGAATTTAATAATTTATTCTCTAGAAAACTGAAGAAGTGTACTTTTTTTATAAAAAGTTCTGGGACAAAGAAATTCAGTGGAAATTTATTCTGGAATTCTGAACAGAAACAAAAACTGTGATTCAACGAGGATCTGTTGCAATAAGTACAATGACCTCATCTGACATCATTGCCTCCATATTGGAATTTCATCGAGATTCGAACCTGGATTCAATTAGAACTGTTTAGTGATAGGACTTGTATTTTTCAGTCCTAGGATTAAATTTTGGATTATATTCACAAACTGTAAGTCCTATTTCAGATTTTTATCTTGTTTTCTAGGGAAATAAATCATTTTTGATAAATTTACAAAGCTTGTTGGCATCTCTCTTTTCTTTTGTTACTTTTGTATGAGCCTACACGTAACAAGAGAAAACTGGGGGCTTGTCCTTGGAATATTTGAATTTTGGCTAAAATATTTCAGAAAATTAATTTTTGAAATTTAAATTCCCCTAGTTTTTAAATCCCAAGTACTATTTTACATTTTGTTTGAAATCTTTGGTGAAAACAACAGGCTTTCATTCACAATGTCATTAAAAGTGGAGACTTTTCTTTCTAGTCCTACTCAGGAGCAGTTGGATAGTCTGAAAAAAGATGACTAGCTTGAACTTGCCAGAAAATACGATCTTTCTGAAGCAAAATCTTCCTTAACGAAACAAGAAATTAAAAATATTTTGATTCAATATTTGGTAGAGAAGAATGTTCTTGATAAAAGTGTTTTTGGCTTCGGTCAGTAAGTAGGTATCAGACTCTGACATAAAATTAAAGGAATTAAAAATGAAATACAAGATGGAATTGGAGTTAAGGAAGCTCGAGCTTCAGAAGGAGGAAAGACAGAAACAATTGCAATTGCAATTTGAGAAAGAGGAGAGAGAGAGAGACAGGAAAGAGAGAGATAAACAAATGAAATTACAATTTGAGAAAGAGGAGAGAGAGAGACAGGAAAGAGAGAATGATAAACAAATGAAATTAGAATTTGAGAAAGAGGAGAGAGAGACAGGTGCAAAAAGAGAAGGATGAAAGGGAATTTCAAATTCGAATGAAAGAAATAGAGCTGGCAAGTGAAAAGCGCATTTCCACTTCACATACAAATTCAAGTTTTGACATTACAGGAAATATCAGGTTAGTGCCCCCTTTTAGAGAAAAAGAAGTAGACAAATATTTTATTTATTTTGAAAAACTTGCTGAAAATTTGAAATGGCCAAGGGAGCATTGGACTCAATTATTGCAATGTGTACTTTTTGGCAAGGCCCAAGATATCTATGCATCCCTGTCAGTACAGCAAAGTTCTGATTATGATTTGGTTAAGGAGTGCATCTTGAAGAGTTATGCGTTAGTCCCTGGGGCTTATCGGTAAAAATTCAGAAACTATAAAAAAGAAGCTCGACAAACTTATGTTGAATTTGCAAGAGAAAAAGAATAGTTATTTAAGAGATGGAGCTTAGCCGAGAAAGTTGAACATGATTATGAAAGTCTCGAACAACTTGTATTACTTGAAGAGTTCAAGAACTGTGTTCCTCATGACATTAAAACTCATCTCGAAGAGCATGAGATCGATAACTTAGAAAATGCTGCTCTTGCTGCTGAAAGTATTCTTTAACTCATAAAGTTCCTGTTGTAAGCAAATCATTCATTCAGCAGTCTACTAGTAGAAAGGTATTTCAGCCTAATATGACTCCTTCTAATACTCAATCTGGCACAACTTCTAAAAATCAAGCTTCTGATAAACTTGATTCAAAATCCTAGTCTATTCCTATGTGTACCTATTGCAAGAAAAAAGGACACGTCATTTCTGATTGCTTCAAATTGAAATATAGGCATCAGAATCAAGATAGACCTATCCCAAATGCTCTTATTTCTAAGAGGTCATGGTCACGGTCATGTATTGAAAGCAATACATTTGTTGGGTCTAATAAACCCCAGTCAGATTTTATTATGGAGAATATTATGAACCATTCATGTCGAAGGGTTCTATATCACTCTTGGGAGATATGGCCAATCCTATCCCTATTAAAATTTTAAGGGATACAGGAGCTTCTCAGAGTCTTTTATTATCAGGTACTTTGCCTTTTTCTGAGAAGTCCTGTTCTAATGAGAGTGTTTTCATTTAGGGAATAGAGTGCGACTTTGTTCCTGTTCCTCTCCATTCTGTAAATTTCTCATCAGACTTAGTTTCAGGACCTGTGACAGTCAGTATAGTGACTACTTTACCCGTTGAGAGCATTCATTTATTACTAGGCAACGACCTAGCTGGAGAAAAGGTTGTGGTTAATCCACTTGTAACTGACAAGCCTTCTTTGGATCAGAAAGTTGATCCTATTGAAAAAGAATACCCTGATTTATACCCAGCTTGTGCAGTTACCAGAGCTATGGCAAAGAAAGCTCTTGAGAATGATTTTGATAAGGAAAATATTCCTTTAGCTGACACATGTATTGGTCAGGCTTTTGATGAGGTCACTTTTACTCCTTGTTTGGTTCAATCAAAAGGTATTGATCACAGTGATCCTCTTTTAAATACTCATTCTCTTTTATCTAATCAGGGTGACAAACGACAATCACTTGTCGTTGAACAGGAAAAAGATCATGAGACCTGTTTGTTTCAGAGGGCCATTAGTGAAACTGAAGACACTGAAGTACCTGTCTGTTATTTCATTAAAAATGGAATTCTTATGAGAAAATGGAGACCTCCCGAGGTACCTGCTGATGGTGAATGGTCAGTGAACTATCAGATTGTAGTTTCAAAATCTTACAGACAGGAAATACTTAGTTTGGCCCATGAAACTCCTCTGGCTGGTCATTTAGGGATAAACAAAACTTATCACAAGATCTTGACTCACTTTTATTGGCCAAAAATCAAAAGTGATGTTTATAAATTTTGTAGATCTTGTCATACTTGTCAAATGGTAGGAAAACCCAATCAGAAGATACCTAAGGCTCATCTGCAACCTATTCCTGCATTTGATGAACCATTTAGCAGAATTATGGTAGATTGTGTTGGTCCCTTATCTAAGACCAAGTCAGGCAACCAATATTTGTTGACCATTATGTGTGCGTCAACAAGATTCCCAGAGGCAATTCCTTTGAGGAATATTTAAAGCAAAACCATAGCAAAAGCTTTGATAAAGTTTTTTTACTCAGTTTGGCCTTCCTAAATCTGTTCAATCGGGTCAAGGGTCAAATTTTATGTCTGGAATTTTCCAGCTAGTCATGCTTGAATTTGGCACTCAGCAATTCAAGTTAAAAGTGAAATTATGGTTTCACAGAACTCTAATTGAGCGAATATTTGAGTCTTGTAATAGAGTTCATTCTCTCTTGCTCATTCTTCAAAATTTTCTTCAAATTAGATTTTATGGCCCTTACAAAGTGAAGAAGAAAATGAATGAGTTAAATTATAATAATAGTACTCTGATCTAAATAAATTAATGGAGTACTAGTATATTGTAAGAGATAGCCAAGTAAATCATGCAATTAATTTAGTTGTACCTATCCCACAAACTGAGGATTTAAATGAGGAAATTCAATCAGACTCAGTTGACCTTGGAGCAACAAATCTTTAGAATTCGGAAATTATGAGCACTTGTTTCCAGATATTCCCATGAGGACAAACAAAATTTTTCATGATGTTGAAATTGTAGATTCAAAACCTGTGAAACAACACCCATCCAGGATGAACTCTCTCAAACAGGAATACTTGAAAAAGGAAATTCAGTTTTTGCTGGAGAAGGATTTCATAGAGCCCAGTAAAAGTGATTGGAGTTCACCATGTATACTTGTTCCAAAACCAGATAAAACTTTCTGTATGTGCACTGATTATAGGAAGATGAACAGTGTGACAAAAACAGATTCATTTCCATTACCAAGAATCGATGACTGCATTGAGAAAATTGGAAATGCCAAGTACATCACCAAATTTTACCTTCTGAAAGGATTTTGGCAAATTCCACTAACGGAAAAGGCAAAAGAAATTTCGGCATTTGTGACTCCAGATGGACTCTATCAATATAAAGTAATGCTGTTCGGGATGAAGGGTTCCCCAAGTACTTTTCAACGCTTGATGAATATGATTACTTCCGGTCTAGATAATTGTGATGCTTACATTGATGATGTCATCATCTACAATGACACCTGGAAAGAACATCTAGTCACGATTCGGAAATTCTTCGACAGACTCACTGATGCAAATTTGACAATCAATTTATCTAAAAGTGAGTTTTGCCGTGCTTGTGTAACTTTTCTAGGACATATTGTGGGACAAAGTCAAGTTAAACCTATAGATGCTAAGGTCAAGGCTATCTCTGATTTCCCTGTGCCTGTCAGTAAAAAGCAACTGATGCGATTTGTGGGTATGGCCGGATACTATCAAAAGTTTTGTTCCAATTTTTCTAATATTGCTGAACCCCTGACAAACTTGTTGAGTAAGAAAAACAAGTTTCTTTGGACTGAAAAATGTCAGGAGGCTTTTGATAGGTTAAAAGCCATACTCTAAAGTGCGCCGGTTCTAACAGCTCCAAATTTCAATCAATCTTTTAAATTATCTGTGGATGCAAGTGATGTTGGGGTTGGAGCAGTATTGATTCAAGAAGAGAGAAATGGTGTTGATCACCCAGTGTGTTATTTCTCTAAGAAATTAAATAAGTACCAAAGGAATTACTCAACAATCGAGAAGGAATGTGATCACAACCCCCTTACTTTCATCGACAAGATGAAAATAAAAATCAAGGATTAAGGTGGAGTTTGTTTTTGCAAGAATATAATTTTAACATCAGGCACACCAAAGGAAAAGATAATTTGATTGCAGATGCACTTTCCCGTATATAGAACTATTATTTCATGTACACTTTGTATAATTCATATGAGTTTTCTCATGTAATTTTGTTTTACCTCATGTATAATTGACGTATGGTAAAAAGAAAGCTTTATTATATAAATCTTTCTTTTTCTTTATGGGGGGAAGTGTTACGAATATGTAATTAAATTGCTTGTGTGTTGGTTTTAAATTTTGTTTTATTTTAAGTTTGTTTCATTACATTTTATTGTAATGATAATTTTCATTGGATTTGAATTTCTTTTCCGAAAATTGGCTTGACCCGATTAGTTTATAATATTTCTTCAGCACTATTTTTAGCTCATTTTGGTTCATAGATTTTGTAAACACTATGCGAAAATGATTGACTATTGCCAAGGTCATCTACAGTCTATGTGTTAGCTCTGATGTAAACGCTTTTATTTTTAAATTCATTTCCAGCGAAAGAATCTGATTCTTAGATAGGACTATTTTCGCTACATGATAAATGGCTTTTTTTTTATTGCGATGTTCAAATTAGTGTCACATAAGTCTATCATGTGAGCTACCATGTGATCTAAAATCGAGGTTCAAAACAGTCAATTGGCATTAAAATTTTTCAGACGTAATTTTTACATCTCAGAGCTCAAGGTGTTTTATTGTTGAAGCCAGACTGTTTTTGAATTTCATCTGTGTTTTGGAATTTAATAATTTATTCTCTAGAAAACTAAACAAGTGTACTTTTTTTTATAAAAAGTTCTGGGACAAAGAAATTCAGTGGAAATTTATTCTGGAATTCTGAACGGAAACATAAACTGTGATTCAACGAGGATCTGATGCAATAAGTACAACGACCTCATCTGACGTAATCGCCTCCATATTGGAATTTGATCGAGATTCTAACTTGGATTCAATTAGAACTGTTTAGTGATAGGACTTGTATTTTTCAATCCTAGGATTAAACTTTGGATTATATTCACAAACCATAAGTCCTATTTCAGATTTTTATCTTGTTTTCTAGGGAAATAAATCATTTTTGATAAATTTACAAAGCTTGTTGGCTTCACTCTTTTCTTTTGTTACTTTTGTACGAACCTACACATAACAGTTGCTTTTAACAGCACTTTCAAGACAATACTGGCTATATAATACTGAGAAAATGGGAGCTAAATGCCGTTCCCAATGACACACATATGCAGCCAACCTGGGCTAGACTGGGGGATATTATATATACTCACTTATAAGTTCAGTCAAACTGCAAACTGCACAGACCCAGATCTACTGTCACATAATGTGCTGGGAGTAATCAGTACAACAAACAACAAGTACCCTGGTCTGCAGGCGCTTTATGATATGGCAGATCAGGATCAGTGTTGTTTGCAGTTTGACTTGACTTATAAGCGAGTACATACGGTATTGAATCCATAACCCTTACATTACCAGTCTGATACCCTACCAACTAGTTACTATGGTTCCCTTAACATGAGTTGGTCATTAGGCAAACAATAAAGAGGTGGCAATGTAACAAGAGATCAGAGAATAATATTTACAGTTGAAGTCACATTAAGCATTACATAGGTACACAATTTTTTTCCTGTATATTACCACCTTATTATAATATACCTCTGTATAAGGTGATCATATTTTTAAGTCAGGTATGGTCATGCATTCTGATTATTTATTTGTAACATTATGCATAAAATAGCTCAATATAAGGTAATCCCTTTTTAAGGTATGGTCATGCATTTTGGTTATTAGTAACATCATGCATAAAATACCTCAATATAAGGTGATCCCGTTTTTAAGTCAAGTATGTTCATGCATTCTGATTATTTAATGGGAACACTGTGTATAAAATACCTCAATATAAATTTATCCCTTTCTAAGTCAATCATGATCATGGTTCCCAACTACTTAATAGTAATACTATACATACAATGCCCCAACACAAGGTGACCTTATCTATCAGGCAGTCAACTTTTATAGATCTCAAAAAAAAAAAATTTAGAGAAAATAATAAATGACACATATCATCCAGTTGCAAACAACAATATAGGGAGAATAATAAATGACACACATCATCCAGCTGCAAACACCTTAATCCAGATCATAAAAAGCTGCCAGATAAGGGTGGATGTTGTGTGGTCTAATGTGTTTTTTCTAAGGGTTGATGTTGTTTGTACTCAAGGCATTTTTTCTAAGGGTGGATATTGTTTGGTTTCAAGGTTTTTTCTCACACTGAAAATTTTATGTCATTGCTTCAATTGCAATCACCTAAGGTCAAAATACACATAGATTCTCTATGTTACATTCCATTATGTCAGTCACGTGGATAATTATGCCCTGATGACTTCTGTTTAGAAACAGATCTGTTTATTCTACTATATAATAGATCATGTTATTTGATATTATGATGCACATAATCATGTTATTTGACATTACGATGCACATAATCATGTTATTTGATATTACGATATACATAATCATGTTATTTGATATTACGATGCACATAATCATGTTATTTGACATTACGATATACATAATCATGTTATTTGATATTATGATGCACATAATCATGTTAACTGATATTATGATACACATAATCATGTTACTTGAAATTATGATACACATAATCATGTTACTTGATATTATGATACACATAATCATGTTACTTGATATTATGATACACATAATCATGTTATTTGATATGATGCACATAATCATATTATTTGATATTACGATATACATAATCATGTTATTTGATATTATGATGCACATAATCATGTTATTTGATATTATGATACACATAATCATGTTACTTGATATTATGATGCACATAATCATGTTATTTGATATTATGATGCACATAATCATGTTAATTGATATTATGATACACATAATCATGTTACTTGATATTATGATACACATAATCATGTTACTTGATATTATGATACACATAATCATGTTACTTGATATTATGATACACATAATCATGTTATTTGATATTATGATACACATAATCATGTTAACTGATATTATGATGCACATAATCATATTACTTGATATTATGATACACATAATCATGTTATTTGATATTATGATGCACATAATCATGTTACTTGATCTTATGATACACATAATCATGTTACTTGATATTATGATACACATAATCATGTTATTTGATATTATGATGCACATAATCATGTTAATTGATATTATGATACACATAATCATGTTACTTGAAATTATGATACACATAATCATGTTACTTGATATTATGATACACATAATCATGTTACTTAATATTATGATACACATAATCATGTTATTTGATATGATACACATAATCATGTTATTTGATATTATGATGCACTTAATGATGTTATTTGATATTATGATTCACATACTCATGTTATTTGATATTAAGATACACATAATCATGTTTTTTGATGTTAAGATACACATAATCATTTGAAGACCAAAGAAATTTTCAAGTAAAAGATATTATTTGATATGAATTACTTTCTTGATTGCTATAGCATTTGTTTCATTAGATATTCTGATCTTAGGATCATTATTCCTAAGATTTGCACCAAACAAACTGTCCAGACCCCATATTTTAATAGTACATAAAACATTTCTAACATCAAGCAGGATTTTTTAATCCAAGTTAGAACAAAAGCATATATTGTACCTGTGCTCAAAAATAAGGTGACAAAAAAAATTAGCTTGAAACTGCTGCCATGATTGTCCTAATTATAACCAGACTTCCTCTGGCCCTCACAGCTTCTTTCTATTTACTGGCTGACTTTTTCTGTTTTCTGAGTGATCACTGTATTCTGACCACTCTGTTTTACCTATACAAACACAGTCATGACCTTGTATGTGGAGAGGGCCAAATAATTTTACTCAATACATACTACATTAAGAATAAGACTATTTTTCTTTAACAGAGGCCATCAAGTTTTCAAGACTCAGGCCCATCAGTTCTATTTATGGTCTCCATCATTTTAATTCTACAGACACATGATGAAAAGGGGTATGTCACTCTCACCAAAAAGGATAACTCTATTGGAAGCATGTGTCTAACACATCTTGACCACTGTGAACAATATCAAAAGATAACATCAGAACTGCAACCTGTGTTCCTTATTTGTAAATACAAGACCATAATAATATCATGCAAGGGTTCTTTATTTGTAGGCAAGTATATAATGCAACACAGTTTATCATTTCCACTTCAGACCAGCTTTGAATGTGGCAGGCACACCAATACACAAGTTATGTTAATTTTCAAGAAAAGACATTTGGGGAAAATGAAAATTTTCATTTGAGAAAAGTAATTATTTTTTTATGTCCACACAGCTGGGTAAATGACAGTACTTATTAATCAAATTACTTGTACATACTATATATCATTTTTCTGACATCAGTCAATAGCTAGATCTTTCTGCCGTGTCAATTACATGGAGTATTATGACCCCATTACTTCTCTTTAGAAATAGATCCATTGAATCTTCAATGCAATAAATCATGTCCTTTGATATTTTAATACCAAGAATTACATTTTGGCAATCTAAAAGTTTCAAAGTAACAGCTTTTTTTTATTTGAATTGCATTCTCAATTGTTGTGGCAGCTGTTTCATTAGATATTTTGATGTCTGAAGCAGGCAAAAAATTGTCACTGATTAAAAACTTGAACAATATGTAATAACAACCAAAAACGAGCTTTGTCATCTGGAAAATTAACCATGCAAATCTGAGAAAATGTTACAGCTTTAAATTCCTAACACACCATTTGAATGACAGTTTATGGGTTTAGGGTACTATTCCTGTACTCTAGTATTCAATTTATATCTAACAGTGTTGATTTGGTCCATTTGTCAATGACAGGAGAAAACATTTAAAAAAACTGAAAAAGATATGAAACAACATCAAGATATAAATTGTTCTAAACACACCAAACTATAAAGTTTTCTCCAGTCTTTTCAAGAACACTATATTTTGTAATTTTATCAATAAATTAATTTTTTACAATAAAACACAAACATTTTTAGTGCACTACGGTTGAGTCAATTCTGCTAAAAAACTGTATTCACAATTGCATACTACTATAATATGATAAAGTATATCACCAGTAATTTACAAAACTTGTATGTTGGTAACACACTGAAATTCATTACATTCCCCTAAAAAATGTAATGTTGCTGCAATATTATGATTAACAGGATTAAAATATAATGGTCACCTGCAGTTTGCAGACTTAAAATGTTTCCCAAATTCTTGTAAAAGAGTTAATAGCAACACTATGAATCTAAATTAAAATTGCAATGTTTACATGTATAAAAATGGTTACCGGTAGTCTAGTTTACTGACTAAAATCATTTACAAATTGGTCAATGTGTAAGCAAACATGCATGTGGTGGCAAAGATGCAGAAAATACCCATTTCAAAAAATTATATAATTCCACATCTCTGCTTAAGAAGATTAAGTAGGATTTTTCTGTGAAATTCTTTTCTTAACATATGTATGATTTTCACAGCAAATGTGTCATGACTAGGAGAAGCTGGGGAGAATGGACTGTAGTGCATGTTACAAACCATTACATCTCAGACTGATTTCTTGATAATGCTGAAAAGATTTCTTTAAACTACATTTTTTACCTGTGAACAAAATATTAATATTTTATTTTAGATAATGCTGCAATTTTGCAAGCCACTGTATAGTTTCCTAATCTTAGTAAATCCTACAAAGAACATCCTATGTGCATGCCCAGGCAGGACATCCAGTTGCAATATAGATCTTTTTCATGATTAACAAATATGTAGTAGTAAGAAATAGAGTCACAACAACCGATTTTTTGTTACTCAAATTGTCATATATATATCCATGAAAGACATACCCTACAAACTCAGTCCAGACATAATAAGAGATAAAAGATTTACAGCAAATAAAAGAATCACAAATTATGTGAGGCATGTCATGCACATTAAAACAGCATTCAACTGTGTGGTAAGCAGAGAGCATGTGGGGGGGGGTAGGGTCGAGTTCCTAATCATTTGATTAAAGAACATTGTTTTGGTTATGGTAACCATGTACGCATTTAGAACTGCTGATGATAAAAACACACTAATTTAGTGATACACTGTCCTGAGGCAAGTGTTGCACAATTTTTTTCATCAACTCATTCATCATCTGGAGACTGAAGAATATTTTTTGTTTTCCATTAGAGACTTTTAAACTGTGGACCTATTTGTACATATAATACACATTTTTCCATAAGACACTTCTAAACTGTGGACCTATTTGTACCTATGACATGCATTTTTCCATAAAACACTTCTAAACTCTGGACCTATTAAATACAGATGATATGCATTTTTCCATAAGATACTTCTAACCTGTGGACCTGTTTGTACATATGATACACATTTTTTCATAAAACACTTCTAACTCCAGACCTATTTGTACTTATGACATGCATTTTTCCATAAGACATTTCTAAACTCTGGACCTATTAATGCATATGATACACATTTTTCTATAAGACACTTCTAAACTGTGGACCTATTTGTACATATGACACGCATCTCATTATTCCATTAGAGACTTTTAAACTGTGGACTTTTCCATTACAAATTTCTAAACTGTGGACCTTTCCATTACAGACTTCTAAACTGTGGACCTATTTGTACACATGATATACATCTCATTTTTAAGGCAGAACTATAAATAACTGTATCCAACAATCATACAATACTGATAATCCACTAGTAACGATTTTCTGTGTTTCATAAGTGACATTTTTCATAATGTATAAATATTTATTGGTTCTATAAATTTGTTGTTTGCTGCAACCACAAAATCTGTTCCAAAATAAGTACCCCATGAATAAAACAGAATTCAAAACAATTATTAGCAAGCTATTTGGTACTGAAAGCATTGATATTATTTGTGTCCATGCCGCCATAAATCATCTGCATCTTGTAACAAATCTAGATCTGCTTTCAGCTATAACAGAAACATGTAACAATTTTTGAAAATTATGTCATTTTGATGTCTAGTTTGTGAATATTGCCTTATAATAAACACATCATTAGTAGGCTAATAAAACCTGAATTTGAGATTAATGGGTTTTATCACACAAGACAAAACAATCATCTCAGTGTACAGGAAGCAAATGGTGACTGCATGCTGCATGAAAAATCATAATTAAATCATAAACTGGTTATATTATGAAGTAATGACAACACTGGTACTGTTCCATGGAACTGGTTACCAATTACCTCTCATTGTATGCAGCATTTATTTCTACCAATAGCAATACTAAACAGAATCCGTAAATTGTATATATCATTCAACAACTGGTTCTGTGCAGCAATTGGTGCAGATCCTGTACCCATTAATATAGCTGTAGCTTGGTTCTTGCAAATAAAAACCTTCCAAATTTACAAGCATGTGTGTTTGTGTATCTAAGGAACAACAGGTCCACAAGATTTAAAGGTCTCGGAAGAACTCCAAGTTTGACTGCATGATTTAAATGTCTCTGAGGGATACTTAGTCTGCATGATTTAAAGGCCTCAGACGGATACCAAATTAATTTGCATAATTTAAAGGTCTCTGAGAGATACAAAGATAGTCTGCATTATTTAAAGGTCTGAGAGGGATACCAAGTTTTAGTCTACATGATTTAAAAGTCTCTGTGGGATATCAAGTTTGTCTGCATGATCTAAAAGTCTCTGAGGAATTCCAAGTAAGTTGGCATTATTTAATGGTCTCAGAGGGATACCAAGTTTAGTCTACATGATTTAAAAGTCTCTGTGCGATACCAAGTTTGTCTGCATAATTTAAAGGTCTTGGAGTGTTATGTATATGTAATTAAATTCCTTGTGTGTTAGTTTTAAATTCTTTTTTTATTTTAGTTTCATTACTTTTTATTGTAAGGATAATATTTTTATTGGATTTGATATTTTTCCTGGTAAATTTAGTTCAATTCTTTTAGCCTATTTAGAACGCAAATGTTTGCTTCATTTTTATTTTTAGCTAACCGAGTTCTTCACCTTGGTTCCGATTTTGTAAACATTGAATGAAAATGATTGGTAATTTCCAAGGTCATGTTCAGCCCACGTGTTAGCTAAGTTGTAAACAGCCTTTCTTTTTTATTTATTTCCAGCATGAGAATCTGATTCTTAGATAGGGCTATTCTAGGCTACATGCTAATTGGCATTTTTTTTTACCGCGCTGTTCAAATTAGTGATCACGTAGCCCCGTCACGTGAGCCATCATGTGATCTAATATCGTGGGTTAAAACAGACGTTTTCTAGTAGATTTGTCAGTCGTATTCTACACCTTTAGAGCTCAAGGTGGTTTTTTTTTTTTTATGTTGATGCCAGTTGATTTAGACTTCTTCTATTTTGTGGATTTAATCATTTATATTCTCTGGAAAACACACAAGTGCTCTTCTTTATAAAAATTCTGGGACAAAGACATTTAATGGAAATTTATTCTGGAATTCTAAACAGGAACATTATAAATTGTGATTCAACAAGGAACTGTTGCCATCAGTACAACGACTTCATCTGATGTCATTGCCTTCCATATTAGAACTTCATCAAAATTCGAACCTGGATTCAATTAGAACTGTTTAGTGATAGGACTTATATTTTTGAATTCTAGGATTAATTTTTGGATTATATTCACAAACCATAAGTCCTATTTCATATTTTAACCTTGTTTTCTTGGGAAATAAATTATTTTGTTAAAACATACCAAGCTTGTTGGCTTCACTCTTTTCTTTTGTTACTTTTGTACGAGCCTACACGTAACAGGAGGGATACCTAGTTTGACTGCATTATTTAAAGGTCTCTGAGGATACCAAGTACATTTGCATGATTTAAAAGTTTCAGAAGGATACCTAGTTTGTCTGCATAATTTAAAGGTCTTGGAGGGACACCAAATTTGTCTGCATGATTTCAGGGTCTCAGAAGAATACCAATTTAGTCTGCATTATTTTGAGTGATACCAAGTTTTAGTCCATATGATTTAAACGTCTCAGAGGGATATCAGGTTTTTCTGCATGATTTGAAGGTCTCTGAGGGATACCAAGTTTTAGTCCATATGACTGAAAGTTCTTTGAGAGATATCAGTTTTGTCTGCATAGTTTAAAGTTCTCTGAGGGACACCAAGATTGTCTGCATAATTTAAAGGTCTCTGATGGACACCAAGTTAGCCTGCATGATTTAAAGGTCCTGGAAAGACACCAAGTTTGTCTACATAATGTAAAGGTCTCAGAGGAACACAAAGCTACTCCACACAATATAAAAGTCTTTGCTGGACAACATATTTGTCTGTGTGATTTAAAGACTCTGAGAGAACAAACTTAGTCCATATAATTTGAAGGTCTCCAATGGACACCAAGTTTCAGCCCACATATTTAAATCTGGATTGATCAAAATACGGCCATGGGTTGGATATGGCCAATAACCTGGTTATATCTGTTAATTTGCATCATAGGGTGTGACTTTAAAAATCACTTACCTGGCCCACTCCCTGGAGGAAGTCGCACATGCCTGATTTAAAGGTTTCTGAGGGACACATAGTTGGTGTGATTTAAAGGTCTCAGAGCGAAGCAAACTTAGTCCATATGATTGAAAGGTCAATATACACAGCTGTTAATAATGTTCTACTACAGTGTATTGTGTATATTTAATAGCTACAAGTTTGGACTGGTTGTAAGAAACACAATTGTCTCTAGTTGCTGAAAAGAGATGCTGATACACCAGCCAGGCAAATGCCAGGCAACTGATAATGAAAGAATCTAGAAACTTTCTTCTGGAGCATATCCTAAGAGGGTTCAACTGCGAGAATATTTAGTGATTTTTCCTTAAAATGGTTGATGTCTGTATCTCATTGCAAACTTGACTGTTATAACTATAAAAGAGGAGTTCAACTAAAGCCCCAAACTCCCTTTGGATTCTCTCCCTTTGTCCTTGCCTTTCAAGTTCTAAAACAGACTCCAGAAAATAAAAACAGCTTGTATTTGAGATCTTGTTACAAATACAAGTAAATAATAACAAAAGGCATAAATAAGCTGTTTAAATGTCTACTCCATATTATGCATAAATAGATTCTCATGTACACATGTGCTTTAAAACACTTCTTGCAAGGATAAGATTTACCATAAGAATTATTAAAATATATGACTTATTCTTCATCTATAGTCAATTCACGATGAATTATTGGGGGGGGGGCAGGGTTGACAATAAATGCTTCTCGAAGCATGACAGAGAGATATAGAGATTGAAAAGTATCCTCAACTCCTAGTGATAATAGTGAGCAATCTGTTGCCAGAAATGTCCAGTTTGGGGAACTGATATGGGAAGCATTTTAGGCTCGCGGATCTAATAGTTTGTAGCACAGAATCCTTGAATGATTAAAGACAGAGACAGATAACAAAAAGACACAACATCCTTCATGTGATAAAGCTGGTTGTCAGAAAGGTCTATCATCTCCCATTCAGGTGGTAAACTGGGATGGCTTAGTCTAAAGCTGCAATGGCATAGAGTTGTGATAGCCGATTTTATTGTCTGTATCATGAAATAGTTGGATCCTAGACAGATTGAGTAAATGACCCTAGACAGAGTAAAAGATGATAGACAGACTGAGTAAATGACCCTAGACTGAGTAAATTACTGAATAAATTACTGTTGACAGAGTGAGTATATTACCCTAGAGAGACTGAGCAAATAATGTTAATGATAAATAAATTACCCTGGACAAAGTAAATGACCCCAGAAAAACTAGAGTAAATGTCCCTAGACAGACCGAGTGAATGACCTTTGACAGATTGAGTCAACAACCCTAGACAGGCTGAGGATATAAACGGAGATAGGCTGAGTGAATGACCCTACAAAGACTAAGTAAATGGCCTTAGAGTGAGTAAATGACCCTAAACAGACTGAGCAAATTACACTAGACATACTGAGTAAATGACCCTAAACAAATTGAGTAAATAATCCTGGACTAAGTAAATGACCCTAGACAGACTAAGTAAATGACCTTAGACAGACTGAATAGTTGGTCCTAGACTGAGAAAATGACCATAGATAGTTTGAATAAATGACCCTAGACAGACTAAGTAAATGACCCTAGACACAGATTGAGTAAATGACCCAAGACAGACTGAGTAAATGACCCTAGACAGACTTAGTATATGACTCTAGGCAGACTTAGTAAATGACCCTAGACAGACAGAGAAAATGACCCTTGACAGACTTAGTAAATGACCCTAGACTAAGTAAATGACTCTAGACAGACTAAGTAAATGATCCTAGTGTTACGAGGTTATGCTCTTAAAATAAGTAACAGAAAAGAATGAAGACAACAAGCTTTGGAAAATTTAACAAATAATTTATTTCCCTAGAATACAAAGTAAAAAATGAGAAAAAAAAAGAACTTAACAGTATTGCGAATTAAATCCAAAAATAATCCATGAATTAAAGACACAAGTCCTAGTAATAAAAAGTCCTGAATAAAATTCAGTTCAAGTCCCAAAGAGATCCAAAACTGAAGGTGATGGCATGTCTGTTATGGCCTATGAAGTATTGATGTGTCAACAGTCTCTTGTTGAATCACAGAAATATTATTCCAGTTTTGAATTCAGTATAAATTCCAGTGAATGTCTTCATTCAAGAATTTTATCAGAGCACTTTTGTATTTCCAGAGAAAATAATCACTTGTATTCAATAATTTGAAGAAAACAAAATTCAGCCCAAACTGGTCACAATGTAATACAACTTAAAGTGCTAGATCTTAAAGCATGACTGGTGAAATCCTCACAATCACAACATAATATAATTTTCTGCTTGACCTAAGGTCACAATTAGCATTTTCAAAAAACAACCATTACATAATGGAAAATAACCTTCTAGAATGATCTAATGAGCCTCGTTTATTTAAAACATAATAGCCTATAAAATTCACTTGGGAATCTCCAAAACCCTGACCCAAATCAACATATTTACTCTTTCTTGTTTACCTGAATAATAATTCTGTCAATAAGCTCATACACATAGAGAATAATGAAGCTATTATTAGTTGTTTACATAAATGAAATAAAAAAGTCAATCAGGTCAAGCAGAAATGAACTCAATTTTGGGCAAGGTCAAGTCCAGCATACAATATTACATTACAAGAGCATTTAATGAAATAAAAAAACATTAAAACTGACAGACAAACAATTAAATTAAATATACATAACACTAAACAGACTAAATAAATGACCCTAGACAGACAATCTAAATGTCCCTAGACAGACTGAGTAAATGACCCTAGACAGACAATCTAAATGTCCCTAGACAGACTGAGTAAATGACCCTAGACAGTCTATGTAAATGACCCTAGACAGATTGTCAGTAGCTGGTCCTAGACAGACTGAGTAAATTATCCTAGACAGTTTGAGTAAAATGACCCTAGACAGACAAAGTAAATGACCTACACAGATTGAGTAAATGACCCTAGACAGTTTGAGTAAATAACCCTAGACAAAGTAAATGACCCTAGACAGACTGAGTAAATGACCCTAGACAAAGTAAATAACCCTAGACAGACTGAGTAAATACCCCTAGATAGACTAAGTAAATGAGCATAGAAAGACTAAGTAAATGATCCTAGACAGACTAAGTAAATGACCCTAGACAGACTAAGTAAATGATCCTAGACATACTAAGTAAATGACCCTAGACAGATTGAGTAAATGACCCTAGACAGACTAAGTAAATGACCCTAGACAGACTAAGTAAATGACCCTAGAAAGAAACATCATTTACATTATCCCCACAGTGATACATCTGGTACTAAGAAATGTCTAAGATCTTCACTGATGGAACTGGGATGATGATGTATATAGTTCACAAAACTGGATACTTGTGGTTTCTGTAGAGACTAGATGGCCGCTTATTAAGTTCAGTGATCTGGTTGCCTGTAGCACTCAATAGCAAAAATCAGGATTATTCATGAAGCTCTGGTTGCCTGTAGCACTCAATAGCAAAAATCAGGATTATTCATGAAGCTCTGGTTGCCTGTAGCACTCAATAGCAAATATCAGAATTATTCATGAAGCTCTGGTTGCCTGTAGCACTCAATAGCAAAAATCAGGATTATTCATGAAGATCTGGTTGTTGGTAGCACAGGACAGCAAAAATCAGACTTATTCCTGAAGGAACTTAAGACAGTCAGATTGACAGGAACAGCTTCCTTCCTATGATGAGTCTGGGTGTCAAAAAATGCATCTCCCATTTAAGAAAATAGCATGGTATGTCCAGGTTTGAACTTCTCTTCATCAAGCCGATAGCCATTATACACATCTTTTATAGCCATTATTTGAACTCCCCTTCATCAAACAAACTGGCCATTAAACATACCTCTTTTATAGCCATGATTTGAACACCTCTGCATTATGTAAAGACATCAATCTATCAAACTCTTTTCAGCAAAAATTTTCATTTTAAGGGCTTTCAAGATCTTGAAAATTTCAGTGTAAAATCCAAGTATTTTTAAGGATTTCAAAGACCTGTATGAACCTGGCTAGATAGGCAGCTAAAGAAAGAGCTGTCTGCAGGACTTCTGAAGAGACTTCAGACAGACTGACAGGCTGAGAGTCAAATAGACACCACATCCTCCTTGTAATAAATCTACTTGCTATATATCTCTTGAATCTCAAGTATGGGGAATTGGCATGGCAACTAGCTTAATACAGATTTAACTGTCTGCAAGACAGGTTCAGGGTCTGTTATTAGCTGACAGACAAAATCAAAACAGGACAGGCACTTTAACACTTACAACTTTCTCCCAGGGATAAATATGACTGTCAGGAATGTTTACAACCTCCATTTTGGGGAATTGGGATAGTACAGTAATCATTTCACAGACCTGGTTGCTTGTTTTGTAGTACCAGTTTCCTAAAGTAACTCTCAACCTCTAGACTGGCTGAAAGAGACAGGCAGATTAATACTTACAACTTCCTCCCAGTGGTAAATCTGGTTGTCAGGAATGTCCAGGATCTCCAGTGTAGGGAACTGGGATGGTAGAGTCTTCAGTTCACAGATCTGATTATTTGTAGCATGGATTTCCTGCAGAGACCTACACAATATATATATATATATATATATATATATATATATATATATATATATATATATATGATTGTACAGTTACTACATTTCCCCCCCCCCTTTATATTGCAATATGCACTGCAATACACTTTTCTGTATTGAAATATATCAAAGTATGAAACTTCTGGTGATACCCAACTCTATAAAAAAGACGCCTTTTCATGAGCAATAAATGACATGAATCCCCACCCATGTCCCTTAATTTTACTCACACATAATACCTCAACAGAAATATACCTATCAACCAAGAGAAAAATCTGCTGTCCCTTTATCGTATTATGTGTGGTTCCTTTAGAGTCCTTTAAAGACATGTTTAGCTATTTTTTGTGGTCCCTTTAGTGTTCCTTATAGACAGGTTTAACTCTATTGTATATGGTCCCTGTAGTGTCTTTACAGACAGGTTCAAATGAATTGTGTTCCTGTTAGTATCCTTTATAGACTTGTTTAACTGTATTATATGTTGTCCCTTTAGTGTCCTATATAGACAGGTTTAACTGTATTATATGTTGTCCCTTTAGTGTCCTATATAGACAGATTTAACTGTATTATATGTTGTCCCTTTAGTGTCTTATATAGACAGGTTTAACTGTATTTTATGTTGTCCCTTTAGTGTCCTATATAGACAGGTTTAACTGTAGTATATGTTGTCCCTTTAGTGTCCTATATAGACAGGTTTAACTGTATTATAGGTGATACCTTTAGTGTCCTTTATAGACATGTTTAAATGTATTATAGGTGGTTCTATTAGTGTCCTTTACAGACAAGTTTAACTGCAGTATGTGATCCCTTTAGTGTCTTTCATAGACAGGTTTAACTGTATTCTGTGTATCCTTTAAACAGTGTCTTTCACAGACTGGCTTAACTTAATTATATGTAGTTATGTAAACTTTATCAACAACGGAATTATGTTCCATCTACTGAAAGTCATCTATTTAATTTTTACATGTTAATCTTTACTGTCTCTGTCAAATTAAGTAGCATAAGTTGATCCTAATAGATCTGATAGGTAGGCATCAACAATAAACTGTGAAACAGCGAAAAATGGAAAAATTCAATGCAACACGTTTAGAAGGTGTACATAATCAATGCTGTTATAGTAAAGTGCCATATAAAAGTCGTACACCTTGACCAACAGTTATAGTAAAGTGCCATATAAAAGTCGTACACCTTGACCAACAGTTACAGTAAAGTGCCGTATAAAAAGCAGTACACCATGATCAATACTGTTAGTCAAATGCCATGTAAAACATTCATCTTGACCAAACATACACCTTGACCAATACTGTTACAGTCAAATGCCGTATAAAAGTCATACACCTTGACCAATACTGTTACAGTCAAATGCCATATAAAAGTCATACACCTTGACCAATACTGTTACAGTCAAATGCCATATAAAAGTCATACACCTTGACCAATACTGTTACAGTCAAATGCCGTATAAAAGTCATACACCTTGACCAATACTGTTACAGTCAAATGCCGTATAAAAGTCATACACCTTGACCAATACTGTTACAGTCAAATGCCGTATAAAAGTCATACACCTTGACCAATACTGTTACAGTCAAATGCCATATAAAAGTCATACACCTTGACCAATACTGTTACAGTCAAATGCCCATATAAAAGTCATACACCTTGACCAATACTGTTACAGTCAAATGCCGTATAAAAGTCATACACCTTGACCAATACTGTTACAGTCAAATGCCGTATAAAAGTCATACACCTTGACCAATACTGTTACAGTCAAATGCCGTATAAAAGTCATACACCTTGACCAATACCGTTACAGTCAAATGCTGTATAAAAGTCATACACCTTGACCAATACCGTTACAGTCAAATGCCGTATAAAAGTCATACACCTTGACCAATACCGTTACAGTCAAATGCTGTATAAAAGTCATACACCTTGACCAATACCGTTACAGTCAAATGCCGTATAAAAGTCATACACCTTGACCAATACCGTTACAGTCAAATGCCGTATAAAAGTCATACACCTTGACCAATACTGTTACAGTCAAATGCCATATAAAAGTCATACACCTTGACCAATACTGTTACAGTCAAATGCCGTATAAAAGTCATACACCTTGACCAATATCAAACATGAAAAGCTTGTAGGTATGTCCGTAAATAATAATTTATTATGGAATGACTATATTGGCAAGCTTTATAAAACACTGTCATCCAAAATTGCCCTACTCAGCAGAATCAAGAAATATTTACCTATGGAAACTTGCAATCTATACTACAAGTCATATATTCTTCCAGAAATGGATTATTGTTCAAATGTATGGGGAAATTGTGCTAAATCTCAGCTTGACTAGATTTATAAACTTCAGAAACGAGCAGCATACGTAATTGTAGATGCATCTATTGATCATCCCTCAAAAGCATTGTTTACAGAACTTAAATGGTTCACAATATATGACAGGATAGATTTTCACAAGGCAGTTCTTTTATATAAATGTCTACATGGAGCTGCACCAGAGTATCTTAGGACTTATTCAGGCCCTTTTCACACAATACCAGTTGAGATCAATATCACTTGGAAACCTTCTAGCACCAAAACCAAGAACAGAGCAATTTAAAAAGAGCTTCCAATACTCTGGTACAGTTCTGTGCAACAAGCTTTCACTACATGTAAAATCTGCTGAAAATATTACAGTATTTAAGAAGAGATATCATGAGCATGTATGTGTTTCTAATAGATAATGGAATTTAGTATTTTAATACTAAAATGTTAAAATAAACAGTAATTATTGCTATCTTCATATAATGTGCATTGTTATACTCTCTTTAAGAGGGCCTCAAGGGAGAATAGTCCTTGACTAATGAGTCACCCTCCATAAATAAAGCATTATTATTATTATTACTGTAACAGTCAAGAGCCGTATAAAGTCATACACCTTGACCATCACAGAATTCAATGTAAAAAAGATTATGAGCATGATGACAGTGACAGATTCATGCTTCAATTTTTATTTTTCTAATTCTGAATAATCTAAACCTTTCACAGCATCCAAATTCTGATAATTCTATTTAAGAAAAAACTTGTCTTTTTTGTGAATCATACTTCTCTCTGTCAAACTAATCACAAATAGTACAATACAGAAACAGCATTGCATCACACAGCATTCATATTAATTAGCTTTATAATGTCATGTAATAAATATTTTACATGCCTAGCAAACTGCTTAACAAGAAATAGCAAAATCTTTAATACAAAACTTTAACATTGACACTACTGTTCATGTCACCAATAACAACCCTGAGAAAAGCATCGAACCCGGCTTCTGTAGGTGAGACAATAAATACATTGGCTATTTCAAAGACAGGGAACAACAAGATATAATCATTTCATTATATAGCTTGCTTCTAAAAACATTTTATATTACTAGAATACATTACTGATGCTTGATATCTGTGGGTACAAACTATGATTATCCAATGTCAATGAATCATGAGATAAAAGGTCAAAGTGACCTACTCTTGTAGTAAAGATACAGAAGTGAAAAAGATGCATCCCAATACAAAGCTTCCTGACAATATCATGAAAAGTGTCCCCAAAATAAACCCTAGCATAAAAATTAATACCAGTCAAAAAAGCACGAACTTATAGGTCAAAGAAACCTAGTTTTGAGACAAGGGTTACTACTGGTAAATACAGGATCCAGAAACAAATTTTGTTACTCTGTTTAGGATATAGTGCATATATGCTGAAAAAAGATACTGCCTTGAGTTGATTCATTTTATCATAGTTACTTTGATGATTGTTTTAGGGAGTAGATCCCATGACCTTTTGTTCTAAAATGTATTTTACAACCTGGGAAATGAGAACAGTCTAGATACAGTAAGTATGGAACAATATCTATGCTGTTAAATCCATGGACACTGAAGCTGATGCAAATGCTTACATCACTATCAGGAGTTGCTGATGTAGAAATAGATTTAGTCAGGGCAAGCTAATGGTTACAGGTAACAGTCAAAAGTCTATGAAAAAGATGCGAAAATTAGTCTGTAGACTTATTCACCCCAAAGTAATATTCATATATTATCTATCATTGAAAGAAAGTACTATTTCTTACTTCAACTTGCCAGCACTTCTTAAACTGGTTAATTGGTTATTTGACACAGTCAGAATCTGAAAGGAGAAAAACAACATGGCATGCATAAAACAAAAAAAAAAATTTTTTGATATAGCTCAAACACCCAAGGGTTTCATTTGGCTTGGTGTTTAATGGCATAGCGTCACAAGTAGATTATTTAGAGAAAAAGCAATGTTAGTAAAGTAAGGACACATCATGGTAGCCCAGCTGGGCTAGTCTGATGGTATGATTCAAACCCTTATCTTGATACACTGGCATGCTAACTTCTGTGCCACCAATGGTTCCTGTCAATTCCAAGGGACTGGAGTGAAAATAAAATTAACTGCAGATGGAATGCAAAATGAATGCAAACAAAATTTAGAATTAGTGCAAACTAACTGATGATTGCATTTTTATGAAAAATGAGAGTGCAAATGCAATGAATGATTGATGGAAATGGAATGAAATGAAAAATTTTCACTCCTTTCGAGCTGTGACATTTTTCTTGTTAAGGCAGACATATAAATCTACTGCCACTGATGTGATGATTTCATCACCAATCTTTATATGAACAAAATGAAATAATATAAAATGAAATAATAAATATAAAATGAAATAATAAATATAAAATGGAGTAATAAATACAAAATGAAATAATAAATATAAAAAGGAATAATAAATATAAAATGAAGTAATAAATATAAAATGAAATACAAAATGAAATAATAAATATAAAATAAAGTAATATATATAAAATGAAATACAAAATGAAATAATAAATATAAAATGAATAAATATAAAATAAAAATACAAAATGAAATAATAAATATAAAATGAAGTAATAAATATAAAATAAAATACAAAATGAAGTAATAAATATAAAATGAAGTAATAAATATAAAATAAAATACAAAATGAAATAATAAATACAAAATGATGATAATACTCTACAATTATAGTTCAACAATAATTGCTGTTCCAGTTATACTTTAATTTATTATAAATTCAATTATGTGCTTTGCATAAACTAATGTTCTTTTCTTTTACATTAACAACCTCCTCAAGAATGGAAACATGACTTCATAAATGGGTTTCCATTTCATTTGAAATTGGCAAAAATGAAAGGAAATGATAGATAAAAACAATAATCCCAAAATCTGAATGCATACCTGAGGCTACAAATTAAACAGTCTTGAGATAATAGATGACATGCAAATGCACACTGAAAGCAAATGAAATGAAAATGAAATGCAGACTGTATGCAAATAGAAGACAAAAGAAATGCAGATTTGGTAAAACTACCCATTTCAGGGTCTGTAAAAAATTGGCTAGTTCAAGGAACCAGTGTTTTGAGTAAATAAGGTTCAATTTATCAAACATTCTGCTGAGTATTAAAACAAAATTGCTTAGACCCAGGGTGTTCAAGCCAATGAAATTCTGCTATATTTTAAAACTTTCTTACATTTTTTTTATCAAACTGAGGCTAATTTTTAACAAGAGAATTTATTTTAAATGCATTTTCCATCATAGTGTGAAATGTTTATCCTCAAGTTCAGTGTTGTTCAGCTGACTGCTCATATATCTACCACTGAAGAAAAACTGGACAGAAGAATATTGACACATTCATCAGATTTGCTAAGGATTTATTAGTTTTCAGGCAGGGGATACAACTTTATGTAAAATGACAACAATAACACATCTAGGCTTAACATGTGATGACTAAATTGTATCAAGTGTGCAGGGAGGTTATCCAAAACTCCTATGCTTCTCTGATTATAGGCACCAAGTAACCTCCCTTAAATATGAAAAAGTAAATCTTGTAGCTAGAACCAAAGTTGATTAATAGAATGCAGCATGTACACTGGTGAAGAAATCTCAGCTGAGTGTAAGAATTTGTGGCCAAGAATGAGGCTTTTTCTGTGGGCATTCATGAGGCTTTGCCCACAAACTTTTATCCCAAGAGTGGGATTTCCTATCCACACCAATGCATTTTCATCCCAAGAGTGGGATTTCCTATCCACACCAATTCATTTTGATTCCAAGAGTGGGATTTCCTATCCACACCAATGCATTTTGATCCCAAGCATGCGATTTCCTATCCACACCAATTCGTTTTGATCCCAAGAGTGGGATTTCCTATCCACACCAATTCATTTTGATTCTAAGAGTGGGATTTCCTATCCACACCAATGCATTTTGATTCCAAGAGTGGGATTTCTAATCCACACCAATTCATTTTGATCCCAAGAGTGGGATTTCCTATCCATGCCAATTCATTCTGATCCCAAGAGTGGGATTTCCTATCCATGCCAATTCACTCTGATTCGAAGCACGGGATTTCCTATCCACACCAATTCATTCTGATCCCAAGAGTGGGATTTCCTATCCATGCCAATTCATTTTGATTCCAAGAGTGGGATTTCCTATCCACACCAATGCATTTGATGGATTATTCATTCAGATTTCCTAAATAGTTAAGAGTGTAGACAAAACTGGCATATCATTAGTCTGAATGTAGCAACTGAGATACAAAGTATGTTCTGAAAGTTTTCACATCCCTAGCAAGAAAATAAAATTTTATATTACAACAACATACAAATAATTGTTGAAAACAAAAATGACATATCTACCTCCTTACAATGCCCATAATTCTGGACAAAACACAGTACTGTAGTCCCCCTCTTGAACAGCCCCCTGACCAGCAGCCACCGCTTCTTATGGCCACAATCCCTTAACACCGACCAGTTTGTGTTCAAAAGTACCCCTCAAGAATGGCCACCCCTCTAATGCAACCAGCGGCCAGCATATTAGTACAAAAATGTAAAATGTTCCCCTCACAAGTGGCCACTTTTATTTCAAATGTATCCAGAACCAATAATTAAATTATATTGTGACGTAAGGTAAGTAATCAGATTATCTCTATCATCGATACATGTCTCCCAATCTCAAATTTCCGTTACTGGAAGAAGTGTTGACTAAAGTACATGTAACATTAAGATTAATATTATATCATTGTCTATAAAAGCCGATGTTTACAGTAAATGGGCTCAACAATGTTATGAAAGAGTTTGGTGCTTCACACATCTGTTGAGTTCTTCTCTTTGATGATTACAACCAGACGTAACTGTCAAGATTATAACAGGGTCAGCATAGGCTAAAAATAGATTTTGTGCATTAACACACACACACACACACACACACACACACACACACACACACACACACACACACACACACACACACACACACACAGAAATTAACCTTGAACAAAACAGGGTACAGGACAAAGACCAAAAAATCACGTGACAACACATTTATCGCTTCCTTTACGAAGAAGGCATTTCGTCCATGCTACAAAAGTTTTGTCTGCATAATTAAATCGCGTACAGTTAGCAACATCCAAATAAATCATTAAGAAACATTAACGTGCAATCACGTAAAGGGAGACATATTATTGTAGAAGAAAGTTGGTTATTCTACTTGATGACATCGGGTGAGGTGGGGAGGGGGACTTGCCGAACAAATTTATGTAGAAAAGACTTGAATAAAACAATTTTATGTTGAAAAGACTCGAATAAACAACGTCGTAACTGATAAGGTGGTTATTCAGCAGCAGCGGGAAAATGGAGCAAATGGAAAGAGAATTATGTATGTACCAAGATTTAAATGACTTTTTTGAATGGTTTTGCAATGTGCATGACAACAATACCTGCTTGCATATCACGCTTACGTGAAGAATAAGAACTATTAATGTATATTCAGTTGAATTAGGTTTACTATTATAACAAGAACCTTTTAAAAATTAATGTTACTTTTAAACAAAGATATTAAATGAAGATATTAAATGCTTTGAAGTATGTAGCTTTCTTACTACGTACATTACATATACCTCTCACAAAAAATTTAGTCCCCCTCTGGAAAGGCCACCTGTCTTATAAGGCCACTTTCCCAGTGCAGACATGGGTGGCCGTATAAGAGGGGGACCACTGTACTACCATGAACCCTGTCATCAAAAAATTAAACCACCGCACTTGAAATGGAGTATCAAATATATGAGACAGTATGGGCTGAAAGAAAACTGCATATAGCTAAGTGTTTCTTTATGTCCTTCTCAGAACTAGATTATTTGACAAAACTAAATGCACAAATATCAAGTGAATACACATGTTTAATTTACATAACCTAAACTTATCTCTATACACCTGATTTGTTTTTTTATAATTCTCCCCTCTCCTATTTTCAATAATTCTCACTATATACTGAGGCTCAGACTAAGAATGGTTGGCAGTTATGGACCCAAATTATGATGTATTTACTATGTTTGACTAACATTTTGGTTACATGCCCCCACCCCCCTTGTGGCATAAATGCAAGCATTAAATTTTCAATAATTCTCACTATATTGCAGTTCAGTACATAATGCAGTCAGACTAATGTGTCATAATAATGGGGTTCTATACTGTTTATAAGCCAGTAAAGAACAATGATGTCACTTCTAGTGCTACTGACACACTCATGTGAGACATGCATGTCCCAGTTGACTTTCTAACATAGGCAAACTGTTACACACATATCTGAATGAGAGAAAATAAGATTCAGACTCTAGAAATGATATATTATTGCACTGAGTTTTATTTTGGAATAAAAGAGTGGACATGAAAGTGATAAGAGAAAAAGATCCACATCCCCCTAAATGGAAAGGTACACCAGTTTGTAGTAATCCCACAATTATGGAATTATCTAGTCCCCCCCTTTACTGACTGATTGAGTGATTGATTGACTGATTGATTTCTTTGAGTTTAATGGCATAACAATATGAAAAAGACTATTCAGTAAAATAAAGACTACCTAGTACCATGCCTCAAGACATACTGTGTCAGTGATCTGGGCTTGTCTTGGCAGGACTCAAAACCCACAAACAATTGACTGTCAGTCTAGCACACAATAACTAGCCATCATGATACCCATGGAAACCATATGAAAGGGACGCAACAACAAATCAATCATTAAAGCTGATGCATCTAACCTACCTGGAGTTTGGGAAGACCTTTCAACCCTGACAGGTCAGTCAACCGATTTCCTGACAGATCCACTTCCTGGAGTTGCCTACACTTGCTAAGATCTGATACAGATCGTAACCTATTCCCCGAAGCATATAATTCCTCAAGGTTTGGAAGATAATTTAATGCCTGAAAAAACAAATATAATGTACCGAAAAAAGGAATATCAATTATATAAAGTTTACTGAAACACTTTTTGAAAACTTTCCTTATGATCTTGTATAATGAAACCAAAAGCAAAAATGTCCTACGTCGATTTTTCTTATGTGGGAAAAAAACAATTTTATTTTTGCAACAATCTAATTTTCTTTAATATCATTTAATAACTAAATACATTTCATGTTTATAATATACATAAAATCTTCCTAATATGTACATATAAAATACATTTTACGTACGATATAGTGCATGTGATGCAAAAAAAGCAAGAGGATGTACAACAAAAGGTAAAATTGAAAAGAATACAAATGAAATTCGGTAGATATGTTAAGGAGAGGAAAATAAAGATAAATATATTACAGTACATGCACATGCTGGTCTCTCACCGTAACACAGTACTCCCATAAACTGGTCTCTCATTATATCACAGAGCTCCAATACAATGTATCTCACTATAACAGTACTTCATTACACTGTTCTCACACTCCAACACAGTACTCAAATACACTTGTCCCTTTTAACACAGTATTTCCATGCTCTGTTCTCTCACTATAAGACAGTACTTCAATACACTGGACAATCACTATAACACAGCACTCCAATACATTGGTCATTCACTGTAACACAGTATTTTCATACTCTGGTCTCTCACTATAACACAGTACTCCCACACACTAGTCCCTCACTATAACACACTACTCAAATACACAGGTCTTGCACTATAACACAGTACTCCCATAAACTGGTCTCTGATTATAACAAAGTATTCCCATACACTGGTTTCTTGTTGCAATAAGTGTACTGTTTTTAGAGACAGTACCTCAAATTAGAGTCAGCTACCAGCAAGAATATATCACAATCAGGTATGTTGTATACAAAACGTGGTACACTGGGTAAAAATGATTCAAAACCACATTCCCAAGAACCAAAACTGAGTGGGACTAACTGAGAAGCAAAAACCAAACTAAATTTGGCCAATTCCATGAATCCACAATCATAACCATATTCTTTGGAAGGAGTCACAGTATGGTTTCCTATATGTTGGTACTAAATAAAATGTATGTGTCAATCAAAGGTTATATAAATATTTTTTTTTTTTCATTCAAAGATATTAAATTTTTTAAATATAAATATTAATTTCAAACTAATTAATATAACTGTAAAACTACCATCAAACCATATCAAGTACAGGTAAATAATGTTATTAATTATGCTGACAGATGCATTCTAATGTTTTCCAATAAACTTTATTCTGTTTAAAAAATATTGTGTTCAAGAATTATATCACTTACTGCTAAGCTGTCTAGCATATTGTAGCTAACATCTATAAAAGTGAGTTGAACACATGGTGACAGCTCAGGAATATCTATTTGCAGAATCTGGTTGCAGTCTAGCCGCAGCATCTTCAATTTTTTTAGGTTGCCTAAGCCCTTCCCTACATGTGAGAAGGACAAAAACCATGGATTAAGTATTGTAAAGTATTTGAATAGGTAAAATAATGCAAGCAAAAATAAGAAACATGTCTAATAAAAAAGATAAGTCATCTGATATCAGTTACCCTGCCATAATGTCAGGGTCATTGTTGTGTGCAGCTGGAGCAGACTTATAACTGAGGGAAGATGGTCGATTACTAGTTGGATACTATATACACTTATAAGTGAGGGAAGATGGTTGATTACTAGTTGGATACTATATACATTGCTCCCTTGTTTTGAGTGATCCTGGATAAATCACAAATTTGCTTATAATGCAGAGGCAGGTGTGGATTTTTTGTTTTTGTTATTTGAACCGCTCCGGTGGACTAATGCATAGAGCATTCACCTCACATGCATAAGGTCATGGGTTCAAACCCCGACAAAGTCATACCAAAGACTTATAAAAATGGTACTAACAGCTACCTCACTAGGCACTCAGCATTAAGAGGTTAGTGTTAGGACTGGTCGGCCTGGTATCAGGATAATACTGGGTGGGACATCATGCTATATGTCTGCAGCATGATGCCAAAGTGCTAGACATCACTATAAACTGCCACACTGCAGACATCTTAGCGATATGACTGAAATTTTTTAAAGCTATGTTAAAAATCCAAATCACTCACACACACACACGATCCCCATTTTTCCTTATATAAAATATAAGGTTCAATTTGCTTTACATAAATAATCACTGATGAAATTGGCAAATGACAGCTTGACATAGTGATGATTTTATTGTCTAAGATGGAGGCTAATCTGCAAAAACTTTGAATCTTCATCATAAAATTTGAAAAAGATATCAGATATTATTGAGGATTTTCCTTATCAAAAATAAATTCACAAAATTAGAACGATATACAACAATATACTGATCAAGGAAAATGTTGGAAAATTCCTATCAGTGGCAACTCTATAAAAAATAATTCCAATTAAATAAGTCTTGTCAAGTGAAATTGGCATTTTAATTTTGTTTGAATCTGATTTCAGTGTAATCATCATAAATGTGATATGCTCTCATCTATTCAAATATTAAATGCATCAATCAACTGTCAAAGCCATGCCTACAAATGCTTCCATGAAAACCCAATTAAATGCTACCCAGCAACCAAGGTGCCTTTATTCTGACATTATTTTCACAACTGTTGAGAACTCCATGGTACCATAACACAATAACACAAACTAACAAACAAATTAATCAATTGTCTGCAGCCATGTGTATGTCTGACTAATTTCTTGTTAAAGTCACATAATGTAGACAACTCTGAAGCTTTACCTTTGGCTAATAAGTGGAGTGTTTCTCAAACTTAAGCATTTGAAAATAAATTGGAAGTTGTAGTAAAATTATTAAGCATTTGAAAATAAATTGGAAGTTCTAATAAAATGTACATAATATGTCTTTTCTCTTTCATTACAGTCAATTTTTATTGTTGATTTAAATGTAGTTTTCTGGGATAGTACAACTGTATTGTGCCATCTGTTCATTAGTGCAAACAATATGGAGCTGTACTTAGTCACTGCCATGTGCAATTGACAAATGATGACATCTAAAATTACCATCTTTAGGAATTAACCGGAGCAAATATTTTCATGGCTTTGGTTCTGGTGTTTTATGTGTTTAATTCTAGCTATGAACTTTAGTTCATTCATGCTTGCTTACAATGGATATATCTGCTTTGATACCAGCAGGGAGGTAACTGAGACTTTACTGATGTATGAATTGGTGAGTACTGTATGCCAGCTGGATTTATATTACAAGCATGTCATCAATTTATTATCTTTGCCTGACATCTCAAGATCTGAGATCCAATAATACTAAAATCCATGAAATCATTATTTTTGTAGGACAAAGGAGATCTCATGTATCAGCAAAAGTTTCTGGCATATCTTGTATGTTGCATTTTCAGCTGCTAAACGAGCATATCAGTAATGACAGACATTTTCATCTGCAAATATATTCTAAAAGTTTTTTTTTTTATTAAGTAATAATTATTTTTGAATCAGTTATTAAATTTTCTAGAATGACACAAGAAGAGTGGAATCATGGTGGGGTGATTGAATGCAGTCGGGGCAAAAGTATGGAATAGTTTCTAATAGTTTTTTTAATGAAAAACAGTGCCCAAAAAAATGATTACTCAACTTTTATTACTGCTGAATCTATTGCCCCATATCAAGGTGGATGTTATAACATTTGCTAAACATTTATTAAATAAAAGACCTGGAGAACAGCTAGAGTTCTCTGCACTGTAGTGCCCAGCCAGTAGAAACAAGCTCTATGACAGCAGTTGAAAAACTGATGATGACAATCTCAACTGAGTGATTTTTTTCTTCTTGACCCTGCTTTTGTAAACAAGATAATGAAAGTCATGGTAAATGAATGGAAAAACCTGGCCTTGAATTAACAAGCACACTGAAGTATGGAATTAAATTTGAGTCTTGATTCTCACTGACAAAAATTTCACTCTGATTCAAATCTGACCAATAAAATGTTTTAAGTATAGATTTCATTTTAAAACTTATGTTCCTGAAATTGGGGCCAGACCATACAGATCCAAGGCAAGATATGCTAAAGACTGCCGCTAACTTGTACATCAGAACTCATTTATCTGAAACTTATTTTCAAATTTATTTAAAACACATGAAGCATATTTTGGATAAAGAAGGTACTACTGTATTGGTGAATGATAAAGATCAGAACCCATCACATAGAATGGTGTGGGAAGGAGAAATCCCAACTGAGGGTCAGAATTTATGGGCAAGAATGAGGCTCTGTCAAGTTTCTGATCCTGAGGGTGCGTTTTCCCTTTCCCAATGCATATGATTGTCATTTTTTATTAATTTTTAATCAGAGAAGACTAGAGGAAAAAGATGGTGAATTACCTACATGAATATACTTAAAAAAGACAGAGAATACACTAGAAAAGCACTGTATTTGAAATATTTAAGAAAATAGAAATAACACTGTTGCAGATGATGTCCATGATGTCATAAACATAATGACATCATTTATTGTGTCACTGGCTGCACTTACCTAAGAAAGGTGTATCCCAAATGACTTTCTTATGTGGTCAAACTATACCACATTAATATAAGTATGAGAAAATACAAGATACAATGGTACAAGAAGCAAAGAGTTCTCTGCAACAAGATGTCAAACCAGGAAACCATTCAATGTGTGTGTGTGTGTGTGTGTGTGTGCGCGCATGCATGAGATTTGGATTTTTAACGTAGCTTTAAAAAAATTTCAGTCATATCGCTATGATGTCTGCAGTGTGACAATTTATAGTGTCTAGCGCTGGGCATCATGCTGCAGACATGTAGCATGATGTCCCACCCAGTCAAATTATCCTGACACCAGGCCAACCAGTCCTAGCACTAACCTCTTAATGCTGAGCGCCGGTGAGGCAGCCGCTAGTACACTTTTTATATGTCTTTGGTATGACTCAGTTGGGGTTCGAACACGCAACCTCCCACATCCGAGGCAGATGCTCAAGCCACTAGACTCAAACCACTAGGCCACCAGAGTGGTCTACCATCTACTATTCACTGATGTTTGGCAATATAGTGTCAAAATCTCTAAGACAAAATTATTTTAAATTGATGACAACTTGCAACAAGAATGTTAGAATGTGATACATATGCCCCACAAGCTGCTAAAGTAAGTGGGTAAGAATTATTAAAAGCAGGGCTAGTACAGTACCTCAGAAAGGGCCTTGCTCTCTACAGTTTGGAGATGGACATTCAGGGGCCATAATGCTTCTAAAGTTGGATGCAGAAAATCTAACTCATTCAATGTCTCGTCAGTATAAAGGTGCATGATAAATCTGGCTTAGCAAAGTTATGCCTAAAATGAAGCAACATGTCAGCTGAAGTCATGTTGCAAAAATAGGGCAATAAAGTACCTCTGAGGATAAACCAAAAAAGGGCACATGTAAATGTATGAAACAATATTCATACCCAACTGTGCAAGAATATGTTGAATGGTTCTTGAGCAATGCTGGTTACAAGCAACATCCCATGTGAAGATATGAAGTTCATTAACAAGGACCACAACTTTATTTAAATTGGAGCAGAGAATGATATACATCTCAGAGATGGTTAGTACTCGAACAACATAACTACAAAGTCTTGTGAAACTTCACTCAGCAGTTGAGGAAAGAGATGTGGTAACAGAAAGACACTGGGACAGATGTAAGGTATTGTGACTCTATGGTTTTAAACCAAGCAACAGAAAAGAGCAACAACCAAAAAGTTTTATCAAATTCAACAAATAATTCATTTCCCTTGAATACAAAGTGAAAATTTAAAATAAAACATATAGTATTGTCAATTAAATCCCAAACAGTCCAAAAAGGTTTATCACCAGTCCTAACTGAATACAGTTTTAATTAAATTCCAGTGATGTTCAAAAAAATTTCAACTCTGAATATGTTTATGTGTCTGAAGCGGTCTGTGATGTGGTGATGTGCCAACAGTCTTTGATGAATCAGAATAATATGATCCAAGATATCCTTGCCTGAAGTCACTATAATTCCAAGTTAATGTCTCTGTCCAAGAATATTATTATTGATGAGTACTTAGTATTTCCAGTGAATAATATTGAATAAATAATTCCACCCAAATGAAATAATGAACATACCAATACAAATGATTCTGATTTAGATTTTATCAAAAGAATGAGTAATTTCCCAAGTAAACAAGATTATTTTAAAAAATACTTTGACACAAAATGAGTACCAGGATGAGGGTCAAAAGTTTATTTCTAGAAAATATGAAGTTGTCACATAAAATCTGTTACTAAAATTATAATAAAGAATATAGAAAACATCAGGTAGACCAGGTTTATCATGGGGGAATTCCAATGTCCCAGACTCAGACCCTAATAAACAAGTTTACTTCCATTGATAATGATCTTAATATTTAATCCACACTCGTAGAGAAATATTAACTACTTATTATATGTTTACAAAATAAAAGTTACTGGTCAGCCACACAGTGAACTTGATTTTGGACATGGTCAATTACAAATTACAATTATACATAACACATGATGATAAAAAGATTAACAAACAAAACATATTAAATATACATAACAAAGGACAAACAAATATCTGTAACACTTTTCTTGTTAAAAAGCATCAGGATAAATATGTAAAACATAGAACTGTAACAATGGTACAAAACACACAATAAAGTTATTTTCCATTTAGAATAAAGAGCTTACCTACAGTTTTTATCTTGTTATGCTGCAGGTGCAGACTACATAATTCTCTTAAACTGAAATGGAATGAAAAAGTTACTCAGTATCAAATCCTGAAGACTGCTCCCTAAAAGTGCATAAATTATTGTGAATCTATTTTTTGTGGTCATCAATGTTTGTCCTCTTGCATGAATGGATATCTTCTTCAGCATTTACCTTGGCAGATATGCATCTTTTGGAGAAGGGGGTTGTTTTGTCTTCAGAGCTGGATCATTTTTGTTGTTTATTAAGTATGAAGGGATGCAGTTCATAATAAGTATGAAATCTAAGAAAATTGGTACATTTAAATGTAAAAATGATAACATATATATGTACTTATAAGTCATGCCCAACTGTAAACAATATAGACCCTTATTTGCCACCACAAGTGATTACTGGCAGATCAGGGTCTATGTTGTTTGTTCAACTGATTACTCCAAAAAATTGCAAAGAACCATATCAGCCAGTGCATTCTGAGATGGCAGATCTGGATCAGTGCAGTTCACAGTTGAACTTGACTTATAAGCAAGTATATATGGTATGTGTTAGAATGTCAGGTCTAACTCTTGGCCTTCATTTTTATTTTACAATAGAAGGTCATTAAAATGGTTCATATAATTGGGATTTAGGTTACGAGTATACAGTTGTACACTGTGATTTCATATACAGTGGTATCAATTTTTAAGGTTTTGGGTTGTAGGTTGACAACTTTTGTAGTTTTGCAAAAGATGATGTTTTTGTCAAGTACTTAAATCTGTGGACTGGGAAAAGGATCTAACTGTTTTCACAGGTGGGTCATTGTTCATTAAAATTATGGGCTGGGTAAAGACCTAACTGTTAATTGCCTTTATGCCCATGGTTTGCAGTAGTCACAAGATCCACAAACATTGGATAAAAATACACATTAGAATTTTTTTGGGAAGTGTTTTAAATGACTTAGCATCTGGACAACCAAGGATTGGATAATTGACATTCTACTAGAGTAGGTTAATCACTGTTCTTGGTATACTAGAACCAATATTGCAACATACTTCAAAACTTCTGTTGTAAAGAAAACAAAAAATTAATTTTACATAACATGGAAAATTTTGTTTCCTTTTCATCAATGAAATAATTTGATTTTCTACTATGATGTAGGATTTAGAAATGAGAGTTCTTGTGTCAAGGTCAATTGCTGCTATGGAAGCCTTCCACGACATTCTGTTCCAAAACTCATTACCATATTATTTTTAGATGGTATACATGTCAGTCATATTAACAGCTCTGACTCAAATGGTAGTACCAACAAGTACTATATTTTCTAACTGTTAAAAGAACTGAAATAAACTGATAATTTTTCAAATTTTCAATATTACAAACACTTTTAAAAGGGTAAAAACAGTAACTGGTTCTCAGCATCCAGTTAGATGATTAACAATAATGTAATTTACATAAATGAGACAAGATTTGGTTTTTAAGAAATAGCTTATAAAGTCCATTGTATCTGGTTATTCTAATTTTCAAAAAAATACACCCACACTATAAAATTCTGAAATGCAACTCAACAAGATTCAAACATCCTGTTTTCCTGTTTTGTTTTATTAACTCTTTATTACTAAACAATTTCTGCTGTTACCTCTTTCTCATTATCAAACTGTTATCATTATTCAAAAAAAAATTAGCAGCAAGAATGTAATGATAAAATTTTAAAATATTCCAATCAAAAAGCATACATTCTTATTGATGAAATAGGAAATAATTGATAATTGATCACTATTTTTGATCTGTCACAGTCTGGTTCTTTAAATCTCATTCACTTAATATTAAAGCTTGCTTCAGGTCCAGCAATATGTATAGAACCAGTCTAAGAAGAATGACACTGAAAAATCGCAAATGATTGCCATTGCAAAACCTTACCAATTCAATTTTTGTCGCACAAAACATCAAAGAGACCAACTGCTACTCATGCCATAAGTACATATACTGCAGAAGGGTAAAGTCAGAGGACGCACATAATGTCACTTCAGCCATACTAAAGATGGCTCAAGATCATGCATCAAGTTATCGATTTACGTAAAAGAAGACTAGAATAAAATATAATCCCACAAAAATGTTTAGACATAAAATTCACATGAATCAAGAACAAACTATTCTCTATCTTGTCTAGTAAACAAACATATATTTCTGCAGTAATAGCAGCTATAACAACAACAAAAACACTAAATAACAGTAAGTACTACAACTACTAATGTTATTATTATTATCATTAACAATTATTTAAAAAAAATATGTTCTGATATTATGATAAAAATTTATCAAGTCTCTTGAATGGTCTTCCCACTTCACCCCGTTTGGCCCAAAGTGACATTCTGTTGTAGGACCCTAGGATGGTCTCTAAAACATCACAGAAAATACTATTTTGTATTTTATACTGATAAAGTTAATTTCTAATGATATGTCATGCTTACTTGCTGGATGCTTTATACTTACTTATCTATGTTTTCTATTTTCCTTATCCTATTATCATAAAGCTTAAGTTCTCTCATATCCTGAAAATAAATGAGAAAACACTTAAAACAACTCAATCTTACATTTCCCTTGAAATCATCAGTTTTTTAAAAGTGCCAATTGTGTAAAGAGTTTATGATTGCTACAAACTAAGAATAGCAAGGCACAATGATCCTTTCATAGAGACAACAGGACCCCTTTCTGCATTCCATATATGTACACTTCAGTACAGATAAAAATGTCAGTTCTCACAAAACCATAAACAACTGATGCCATAAAAATAAATGAACTGACTTTGCCTGCCAAGCAATTAGGTGTTGTACTACAACATGATTTCAAACCCCTGAAGCCCCACCGTCCAAAAATTAACAGTTTCAGTCAGAAAAAGAGCTGTATGGAATTCTTTTACATCAGTGTAAAACACTGAACTTATTGTTAAAAGTTTAACTGACTTAAACTGTCTCTGAAAAGGCTACTCAAAGTGAACACACATGTGAAAAACACTGCTGTCATTAATTTGGAATATACTGGGCTTTACTTGCAGGTCAGTCTACAACCTACCAATCAATAATATGGGAGGTAGTTAGTATGTTGCTGGACTTTACTTGCAGGTCAGTCTACAACCTACCAATCAATAATATGGGAGGTAGTTAGTATGTTGCTAATTGTAACATATTTCATGTTTTAATATACAAGTTAACTCAAAAATGGATAAAAAAAAAGTATGGAAAAGTTATTTTACTTTGCCCCTTACTTAGGAATTATTCAATCAAATGTTGGTAATGCTATTTCAACAATATGTTACTTACCTGGCAGACATCTGCCTGATAGTCTAATGCCTGATAGTCAAGTACAAGAGCAGTTGGCCAAATTCTGTTCAGTGGTTTGGGGAAAGTGGTAAAAGTTTTTTATGTTTGTAACAGTTGCCACATCTGATGGCAGATCAGCATCATTTGTAAAATTCTGAAATGCCTTCTTGCCAGGATGCCTTCTTGCCAGGATGCTTTCTATCAACTTTGGCCAAATGCAGTTCAGTTGTTTTTGACAGTTGTTTGAATATTTTACTAATGTTAGTAACAGTGGCCATATCTGATAGCAAAAAAGCATCATTTTATATGAATGAAATTGAAAGGCCTATATGCCAGGAAGCTGTCTGCCATGTTAGGCTGAAACGTTTTAGTTGATTTTGAGTAGTCATTAAAAATAGCAACTTTTGATGGAAGATGGATGACATAAGATGGACGTACATGTAGTATTATGCCATAAGATCACTTGATCTTCAAAATTATAATCATGAAGGATGATGAGAGAAAACAAGGAACATATGTAGAGATACGTGCACTGAATGAAATATGCAACTTTAGCAGCGATCTAAAAAAAAAACACTCAAGAAAACACTATTTTAGGTGATCTCACAAAAACATTACCATATATAGGGATTTTTTTTCAAAGGGTCATTAGTGACATAAATCCACAAAGGGACCCTTTCTCAGGGTTTTTCTTTGCATTGTTTTTAGCATTGAAAGGCTCCATCCATGTCTCAATACATAATAAAAAGCAATTCTGAATATTGGGAAGTCTAAGGCTAACTTCCACATGTATTTAAGAGACGGGTAGAACTTTACTGTAGGATCAAAAAGAACCCCCATTTCATATTGCAACCCAGTTTTCAAAATTTCATCAGGCAAATTTCATTCCCAATGGATTGAATATTTTCATAAAATGATGGGATGAGGTCCCATTCTCACCTAGAAAAATCCCTGGTAAGAAATACAGACAAAAATTGCTTTTTCAGACATCATGATCAATGTAAGTAAACTATAATAGTGTAGAGTTATACTTACTGTGTTGTATTCTAAACTCTTTATCTTTTCGATGAAGTTGCAAGACAAATCTAACACCCTCAATTTTCTAAACTGAAAACCAGAAAAAAAATTGTAGCTCCTTAGGTGCAATAACATTATTATATTTATTCATGTCTTAATATCTCCCCTTCATGAAATGTCATCAACAAGGTCCATGAACACTCACAGCATAAACACAGTACAAGAGAAGGAAAGAAACAAATGATGAACACTGTCAGTGGTGGGGGGAAAGTTTTACTGACACATGAGAATTAAAATCTCCATTGTCCTACACAAATATTCATATAATAAATTTTAACATTACTGGATGCTATGTCTTAATATGAATAAATTTATCAAAATCTTTTAAAATAAATCAAGTTGACATGAAGTACTCTCACATGATAGAGAGGGAGCTGTGTATAGGGAGCATAACTGGGGTTGAAAATTCACTTGCTAAAATAAAATGGTGAATAAAAATTCCAGAAGTTGAGCAAAGTTTCCAATCACTCACACAATTCTTTAAGTCCATACTTTCTGCAAAAAGTTTCCATTTGTTTTTCTCATGCTCATAAATGCACTTAACTTGCTTGATGGAATGCAGACTGGTCTTAATTTGTAATTTCCTACAAGTACATGTATTAGAAGATTTACAGAATAGACTCTGGAAAACAACCTTTCATGCAATGGAATTTAATCTGTTAACATCATGAATTTTTACAATTTGATAATAGCTGATTGAGTAAAAGCTTTTTCTGGGCAAGTAAAAATTTTATTAAATGCCTGACTGGGCAAATGGATTTTATCAAACTTTTAATCCGCTACATACTCAATTTGTAGTTGTACAAAAGGAATGCTTGAACCTAAGGGTCAAAGTCTTTCCTGGGTGACTATCCATCATTCTTGATATCATTAACATAAAATTTTGCAATTTATTTATAATTTACTAAATTAAATATAAACTTTATAAAACAAAAATTTTAATAAGGTAGCATGTATAATTCCAATATTTGTATACAACTGTCAGAGATTTCCATCCATCATGCCAGCTGGGACTAATTTGAACATGTCGCAACTTTGAATTGGTAAAGTTGTTCATTCATAAAATATCTCAAATAACACAAGACTTTAGCTGAATTTTAATCACATTAAACTGTTTGAAAATTTCCACCTAAGATTTAAGGTTGTAATGGCTTTGCTGTCACAATTTTCATGAAACAGCCATTCCTAAAGCATAGTCTCTGATAAGGCAAGTCTCGCAATGTCATACTAGTTTATATACAATCAGATGGAAAAACATAACTTCAGAGATATTTCAATTCATGTCCTTTTCTTACTAAGATAAACATACTGCTCAACTGTTTCATTATATATCACAAGATAATTTATATTAATTTTTCAAACATTATTTGAGGGATTGTTTTTGTGATTTCCTTAAAAACAATTTTCAAATATTGTGTTAAGTACTACAAGTTATGGGATAACAAATAAGGGAGATAACTACTATCAGGTATAATCTTTAATCTAAATTTGAGTTGCCTCCTTGACATATAAAACTGACCGAAAAACCATTGGCTCTGTATTTTGTTACCAATGTTAGTAAGATGATAAATTTGTTACTGTTATTAGCATCACAAACAATATTTGGTGCAAGAAAATGGACACTATGCCACAGGCAACTGAATTCTCTCCAGGCCAACAGATTTGCTCAAATTGGCTAAGATGTTCTTACGAAGTTGAAAAAAGGTTTTCAGTATTTTTGCAATGGATGCCACACCATTGCCAAGGTAGCCATAATAGAACTAATTTAGAGAGAACATGTCCTACGAAACACTCCTGTAAAGTTTAATCAAAACTGGCTCAGCTATTAAGAGACAATGTCAAAAATCAGTTTTTCACGTGGTTCCTGAGGAAATTGAACTGTTGCTAGGGGAGCCACCCTGAACATAGCTTTGATGCAATATGTTCACTGAAAATCCTGACCAAGTCTAACTGAAATCATCTCAGTTGTTCAAAAGACAAAGTCCAAATGTACATATTGGGGGGGGGGAGATAAAATTAACTTTGTTTATGTAATACTTACCAGTAGCTATAGTGTAGCTTACTCTTTTTTATGCCAAAGAAACCTCGTCTGTTTGATGTGAATACATCCTCCCACAGAGTGGAAAATTGTCACCAAGACATGGTCCACTCATGTACCTTACATGCCCATGCACAGAACAGTCATCTTGTTCACAGATGACAATTATACCAGGGCATCAGAGTAGGATGGATGAGGGCATTCAGCAAAAGCAATGGGTAAGTATTATGTAATAAATTAGTTTTACCTACCCCACCCCAAAAATCTACATTTTAATTGCAGTAATACATGCATCACTATTGTGTAGCCAAGTCTGTCAGTTAGCTGGGTAGGCTGATGTGTTAAAACTGATAAGAATGAGAATGTGCTCACCATTTTAGAGAGAGATCCCTTTTAATGAAGGTTGCTATTTTTCTGGGCCACATGTTGTCCTGCAGCTATGGGTGATTGAGAACAAAATGCCTGCCAACTGAACAGAGGTAGAGGGAGGAGAAGGTAGTATGTGATAGCCAAAATGTTGCTTTCATGATATCCTCCAAGGAAGAATTATTAAAATAGGCCAATGAGGCATTGATAGTTCAAAACCACCCCCCCATGAGTTGTTCATGTAGTTTCATAAAAGAACAGTCTGTAAGTGACTGATTAGCTTTTCTGATGGTAGTGACAGTCCACTCTGAGACGGTGAAATCTGAAATATCAACCGAGCCCTTATGTGGAAGAAAAATATGCTTTTAACACTTCCTTTTCACTTTGGAGGCCTTAAGATAGAAATTGATAAAACCTAAACAGGTCATACAGACCTATCCTGATCTACTCCAACAATAGTAAGTATACCATATTATTTATGTTTTAGTGCATCACACCCTAAAACAAAAATATCAGGTGATGTGTCTTACACTGTAGGACTAATCCTGATTATCCACAGCACAGATTCAACTTTGACTGGGAATCTCTGTAGGTAATGGAGATGCCCAAGGTAATTGATTCATTTTCTAAAAATCCTGGCTGACAAAAGAAAGAAATGGATTCATAATTCCCATTAAACCTATGAGAGCCAGTTTCAGCAGACAAGGGTATGAAGCTTGTTCCATCTTCTTGCAGATACAAGAGTGAGTAAAATCAGTTCTGAGTTTGAGATCCTTGAAGGAAACCTCACTCAATGGTTTAAAGGGGGTTTGGTTAAAGACCATAAAACAAAATGATAGGTTCAATCTGGGTTTTGGAGAGCTGGAGACAGGTCTCTGCAGCTAAGTACTTAATGAGATATGCATGGTGTAAATCTAAACTGATTGTCATGCCCTAGGAAAATTTAAGTGTGTTGGAAATAACAGCTCCATAGTCTTTGCAGCTGATACTACTGAACATCTTTTGTTCTTGAAAAGAAACCAAAAATGAAATCAACAATGGAACTCATAGAGGGACAGCTAGGGTTGACATGTTTTCTTCTGCACCAATCACAGAAGATTCTACACCAGTCATCATAAATCTTGGATGCAGAATCTCTCTGGGCCTGAACCATGCACCTGGCAAACCAGTCCAAAAACTTGTTCTGGTGGATAGATCACTTGAGATAAGCCAAGTATGATGGTGGAGAATGTGTGAGCTGTTGTTTAAGGGGAACCCTGTGGTGCCAATGAAGATCCCTCCTCTGAGGTGGTGACCTGGATTGATCTATCAAGAAGCCTGAAAGACCATTCAACCATGATCATTTGGATCAAACTGGGACTACAATAATGATATAAGCAGCAGAAGTCCTGACTTTTGTTGCTGTTGAGTTGGGTTTAATGTCATTTCTCAGTGCAAGATAGGCTATACATGAAGGCCAGTATAACTGGCAGGGAAAAAAACCTGGAAAAACCCTGGTAAGAACCATGATCCATGGGAAGCTACTAGCAGCTTTCTCATATACTCACATTAGCCAAACCTGAGACTCAAACCCGTGAGGACTGAGGTGAGATGGCAGTGATCAGGAAAGGCAAGTATTTTAGACCACCCTTCCACCATGGGCCCATGATTTTTTGTAGAACATGATGTAGCAGTCAGAACTGTGGGAAGATGTATGCAAACAGACAATCCCACTGGAAGCTGAATGCATCCACTGTCCATACTCCTTGGTCGCGGGCTGGAGAAATGTAAAAGTTATGTCTGTTGTTGAGCCTGGTTTCAAACAAGTGCACTAGAGGCTTTCTCCAGTGAGAAAATGGACTGTTATGAAATGTTTTAGAGACCATTCCATGAGGACTGTTTTGCCTGACCCTGTTAGATGCTCTGCTAATAAATTCTTCTTTTCCACAATAAGATGTGCTCAAGGGATGATGTTCTCTGAGATTGTCAGCAGAGGAGGTTCCAGATCTCCATGCATGGAGAAGGAGCATGTGTGCATTATTGACATCAGAGATATACTATGACGGTCATGTTGTTGAAGGAGACCATGACTCATCAACCCGTTATTCTGTTGATGCACCCTTGCAAAGCCGGAAATACAACCTTCATTTCTAGATTGTTGATGTAGAGGGGCAATTCAAACAGAGTCAAATGACCCTGGAGAATTGAATCGTCTGGTGGTAAATGAGCACCCCAACCAGAACCTGATGTGTTTATGAACAGATGGGAGTTGGAATCAGGTGCATGCATGGTGACCCCAGTCAGTAATCGGTCCTGATTCATCCACCAATGCAAGTAATAATGAAAATCTCATCTGAGTGGAATCATAGCTGACAGAGAATCTCTGTGTGGTTTCCATATTGCAAAAAGCAGAAAATGTAGATGTTGCATATGGAGACATTCTAAAGGAACTAGATCTGCAAAAGCATTCAATGTTTCCAGTATGGAATAAACAAGTCAACATTTTTACACATAGTGTCAATAGAAGTGTCATGATTTGTTCTGTCCAGTACCAAGGGACCTGGGCTAAGTTCTGGTTCATGAGGACAAAGTTCTGAGATAAATGAGTTCTGACTTCTCATAGTTTGGTAAAAGACCCAACCAAATTCCTGTTGAAGATGAAGGGAACAGAACCTGATGGAGGTAATGTACCTGAACACTGTGGATCAGCCAGTAGTCAAAATACCATAGAATTGGAATTTCCAGTATTCAGAGGTATGCCACTACATTTTTCAAGATTTATGGCTCGGCAGTATGCTTTCTGTAGAAATTTCTTCCAATGCTATGACGAGAATAATTGTTTCAAGGTTTTTCTATGCCACAACATGCTCTGTCACAATTAGCCAAACTAAGTTTAGTGTATATTTTCGACAAAGTCAGATGCTTTTTGTTGAATTTTGTCAAATTCTGTTGAGTGGTTTGTTGTATAAGTTTTTAGAAATAATTTAAAGGTCTTCCTAATTTAGTAACAGTCACTGTATTTTAGGAGGGACTGTCACCTTCAGTTCTATTGGAAAGAGTTTCATGTCAGGATGTTTCTGTTAAATGTGTTCAAATTCTGTTCAGCAGTTTTTGAGAAGCTGTTTAAGGGTTTTTCTGTTTTTAGTAGTGGTAGCCATATTGGATGATGGACAGGAGCCAGGTGAGCTGAACAAGAAGCCCTAGTGACCTTACATTAGTCATCTAGTTTACATAACTTAACAGTTTACCATTTCACTAGGCAGACTTATGTAGCAATTCATGAACACATCCTATGTAAACTATCAAACTTTTACATCATATTAATTTTACCTATTTTTTTTATATTCTAACTACAATTCTTTAGAAATATAAAGGCATAATTAATAAGCACAGTCTCTTGCTGACAACTTAAGTCATCCACTATCTCGATGATAATAAACCCAACAGATCCAAAATATGGCTTCAAGAGTGATAACAAGGTCAACCAATAAGTTCATCTCAATAATATGTATTGATTCCATTCAGTTTATTTTAAAACTGCCCAAGATCTTGATGACATAAGCCCACATAAAAATTTTGATCAAAACTTAGTAGAATTATGACTTCCACAGTCAGTCAATCACATGCAGTACACCTCATACACATACATGGATCAAACTCAACACTAAAACAGTCCAAAATCTTGATGAAGGTTTTTATCTTGGATTTAGTAGACTGTCCCCACCATAAAAAGAAGATAGGAGGGGCAATGTTGAAGAAAAGGAGACCAATTTGCTCATAGAGGCCTTTCAATGGGATATAAAAAAGTAAATGAAAAAGATGCCAGAATCAGAGTATAAAAAAAACGTAATCAGAATGCTTTTCCACCATACAATCCATCACTCATAAGTCCATCTTTAAGTTTTTAAGTATATATATATATATATATATATATATATATATATATATATATATATATATATATATATATATACATATATGTTATGTAATCATGCTGCTAAATAACATTAGCATAAACATATAATATTAGAAACTGTTATAATACAATGTAGTGTGTCTTGCCAGTGAGCAAAACTAACATCTATGCTACATGACTACTGGAGATGTGTTCATAAAACACAAATGCCACATTTGAGTGCCTGAAATGACCTAAACACAAAACTTAACCAATATGTTATGTATAGGTATATGGATGGTTGGACAAGGGTAACAATATGCTATGTTGGGTATAAAAACTTGAAATTGAAACCTTACACAATCTTAAAATTGTTGAAAGGACTCTGAAGCTGAAGAAGTGATGCCTAAATCATGTCAACCAGCAATGAACGTGAGCCTAAACTCTGATCTTCATGTTATGCACTAAATGAGAATGAAAGGGTCAATTCAAACAGTTTACTTACCTTCTCTAAGTTGTCTATAACTGTTATTTCACTGGCATGCAGATTTATTTCATACACTTTGCTGAGGTCTGTTTCCATATTTTGTGCAAGCTTCAATGTAAAGAAAAATCATGAAGCATAGTCATGGATGAAAACAACGTCACCATCACATTTTTACCCAATACTTATATTTGATTTACAAAAGATGCAGACATTACAAGACAAAAGAAAATAATTTTCATTTCAAACAAGCAGACCTACAAAGGAAGTAGAAAGTGTCATATGATACCAAAGCACCATCCAATAATGCAACAATTACACTTATAAAAAAAATGAAAAAACAACCATAGCTGAAAGGATTCATACATAATACTAGAAGCATGGGAAGAAAATACCAAAGTCAAGGACCTGCATCTTGAGCCAATGATTAAAACATTGCTGCAGAACACGGAACTCTGACCCCCAAGGTCAAAAGGCTGAGCAAGTGCATTGCAGAATGAATAGCCTTGTTCAAAATGACTCATCCCAAGTATGAATTCAATCTATCAAGAGTTTCATGAAACAAAAACAAAATAAAACTTTAAATAAAACATTGATGCAAATTTTCTATGACTGTGACCTTGATCCCAAGGTCAAATGGGCATGTGTGTCACAAAATGAATTATATGTGCTTCATAATGATTTATTCCAATTATACAAAAAAATTTTTCAATGGATTTTGGAAATATAATGAAAACTTTAAACAAGACTTAAATGTGTGTGTGTGTGTGTGTGTGTGTGTGTGTGTGTGTGTGTGTGTGTGTGTGTGTGTGTGTGTGTGTGTGTGTGTGTGTGTGTGTGTGTGTGATTTGGATTTTGAACGTAGCTTTAACGATTTTTCAGTTATATCGCTACGATGTCTGAAGTGTGGCAGTTTATAGTGATGTCTAGCACTGGGGCATCATGCCGCTGACATGTAGCATGATGTCCCACCCAGTCACATTATCCTGACACCAGGCCGACCAGTCCTAACACTAACCTCTTAATGCTGAGCGCCAAGTGAGGCAGCTGTTAGTACCATTTTTATAAGTCTTTGGTATGACTTGGTCGGGGATCAAAACCATGATCTCCCGCATCCGAGGTGGATGCTCTAACCACTAGGCAGAGCGGTCAAAACTGAAATGCACAGTGTTTATGACTGTTACCCATGGTCAAAAGGGCAAGCTAGCATACTGCTGAATGAATTTTCTTGACTTCATAACAATTTGTCTGAAGTTAAACAAAATCCATGATGGGATTTAGGAGATCTAAGTAAATTAAGACAATTTAGGCAAAGCCATATTACAAAGTCTCTATTGCTGTTACCTTGACCTCTAAGGTCAAAGGGGCAAACAAACAGCAGAGAATGAATTATCATACATTCATAATGGTTCATGCCAAGTACGATCAGAATCAATCCAGGTCCTGGAAAAATGTATTTAAAACAATGAAAACCTTTAACCAGAACTTTAGGAAATGATCTTAGTGTGCCTTATTTTGCTCACCTGGCTTACATAAATTAATAGCTAACTGTTTCACTAAGCAATTTCGTTTAGTGCAGTAAGAGCAGAACCCAATGCAAACTGTCTCCTAAACTTTATATCATGCTGATTTTACCTATTTTATCATAGTCTGATAAAATTTCTTTCCAAATACAAATGCATAATTAATATACATAGGAAAAAATCATACATGAACTTATCCAAAATCTGGATACAAACCTATTTACTTAGTTTTCTCATAGCTTGATCTGCAATATGGTAGCTAGAGTGGTACTGACTGATTTCAGCACAGCCAACAGTTTTGAAACAATTATTTGCATTATGAAATTCAGCATCACTAGTATTCAGCATCAATAGTATTCAACATCACTAGTACTCAGCATCAATAATAATACTATTGTTTCAATATCTTGGTTGCATGTTTAGATATATAATCAAACTTTGTATTGAAAGTTTTCTAATTATCTGCCAACATTCTAAAAAGTTCAGGAATTTAATATTTATTACGTGACTTCCGCAAGCACACAGGTAAAAATGGCTTTCAATATTTGCCAATCTTGCATCATTAAAAGTTTCAAAGCATGCAGGTTGTTTTTTCTCAGAAATATAACTATACAGTATATTTGCAGTCTTTTTATCTGCTTTCTAGGTATTTTCAGGGACTCTTCTTAATGGGAGGTAAATCATTTTGCCATATTGACTAAGCAGATTATATATTCTAGACATACGTTCTGTTAATGTATTATTGCTGCAATGTCACGATATAATATTTATATTTGCCTAAATTATGTTGAGCATATCTGAAAAAATTTTAAAAATTCAAAAAGGTAGTCAATTTATACCATGGGTCAGCATTGTTTTTCCACTAAGTGCTACTTTTCAATGCCAAATATTTTAAATTCTCCTTGAGTGCCACTATCTTAATTATCTAATTTTTTATATGAACTTGGGTGCCACACAAAATCTCTAAGAATGCAACAGGATGGCACATGTCCCACTGGTTACAAACCCTGACTTAAGCATTTCAAATCATTAGAATGGAAGTGGCCATTTCCTGTATATTTATGATGGTACCATTTACACTATTTATATAACACATAAATATATCATGTGATTTTCATAAACCATCTTATGTACACTGCATGTAACTTCGATACAATAGCCTATACTGACCAGTGAAACACCTATACATTTTCTAAACAGAAATAAAAGCATACATTCCAAGTCTGATCAAAATCTGATCAGAAATAAGGTCTCCAGAGTGGTCACAAGCTCAGCCATTCAAATGCAAGATCATCTAATTATCAAAGTTGTCCATGACCTTGAAAAAATAAGCCTATATCCTAAGTTTGATCAAAATAAGATTACAAATACAGCCTACACTTTGACAACAACTCAGTCATCAGATGCAAGATCACCTAACTGATATGCTTCGATCTGGTTCATTATTGAATTCATCTCTTTTAGTAATAATTGCCACATCTGATGACAAATCAGCATCATTTGAACAAAATTAAAAGCCCTAAATATCATAATGTCTTCTGTTAAATTTGGTCAAGTTCTGTTAATCAGCTTTTAAGAAAAACATGTTTAAAAGGATACTATTGTTAGCAATGACAGCTATATAATGATGGTGAATCAGCACCATTTTTTAAAAATCTGAAAGCTCTTTATGTCAGCATACTCTTGGTCATTTTTTAAAAATTCTAACCAGCAGTTATTGAGAAAATGTCATCTAAGTTTTCTTGCTATTGTTTAGTAACACATTTGATGGTAGATGGGCATCATTGGTACAAAACTGATAATCCTTTATGCCAGAAAGATTCCTTTTGAAATGGTCAAATTCTTTTGCCATTTTCTCAGGAGGTGTTATTTTAAAAGAGACTCAGAACAGGAAGCCAACTGTGAATTTGGCCAAATTTTGAATCCTTACCGAATCAAAATACTTAATGGCAAAACATTTTTAAAAAATAAAAGTTGTCAAAATATCTTAAATGGTTGCAACCCTACTGAAAACTTTATTGACTAAATGTAATGATTCCATGTGAGCAAAAGAAGCATAACCTCCAAAGTTATGAAGAAGTTATTACATCATGAATGGCATTACAAATGTTGCCAAGTTGTGCTGGTTATAAGGAACTATCCATTCAAAATCAAATAACAGGAATGTTGAACAATTTGCTCACATAAATGTATCACAGTGATCCACTACAAATTGCAACAGAATGCACAAAATTCTGCCATACATTGCATACAGATGTGAGTAAAAATGGCAATAGCTCTTTAAAAAGTCAAGGGAACAAAGGATTTGGTAAAAGGTGCATTTTATCATGATGACCATAATATGACTGAATTGCACAGCAATTCATAATAAAAATGCAAGATAATAATCGAGATTAGTTGTGTTAATGAGATTAAATCATTAAGCTGCAAGATAAAAAGGACAATAACTCTAACAGAAAGTGTGGAAGCAAAGCAATTGGTCAATATGAGCATCTGCAGGTCATAAGCATAAAATTTACCAAGTTTTACTGCAATTCATCAAAAAATGATAATGATACTGTCATACACTGCATTAAGCACCAGGACAAAAAGGGCAATAACTCTTACAAAAAATATTCCCCAATACAGTGGTTTGTTGATACGAGTATCTTCAGGTCTTGACCATAAAATTTGCCAGGTTTTATGGCAATCCAAGAAGGATGCAGGGCTAATTGCACTAATGAGATAGTGTAAGACACTGCAACAATACAAAAGTGTTGGACACTGCAACAATACAAACGTGTCAGACACTGCAACAATACAAAAATGGCAATAACTTGATCAAAATTTGTGGGAGCAAAGTGATTTGTCAATATGCACATCTTCATGTGATGATCATATTATTTAACAAGTTTCAATGCAATTAATCAGAAACTGTGGGACTAGCTTCACTAACAAGATTGTGACATACACTGCTACAAGACAAAAAGGGCATTACCTAAAACTGCAGGAGCAAATTGATTTGTCAACATACACATCTTCGGTGATGACCAAGGTATTTATCAATTTCAAGGCAATCCATTAAAACTTCAGTTGCCAGATGGAAGGATGGACTGGCCATCATGTAATCAAAAATCATGATTACTATACAGAGTCAAAGCAGTAGAACTTCATTCAACAATGGATGGAAGCTATGGAATTCTTCAAAAGGAGCATGGTCATGTCACTAACATCAGTGCCAGTCTTCATACTGTTCCAGCAGGTATCAGAATATGACAAATATTGACTAAAAATAATAAATTGACTGAGATGATAACAGATAAGCACACATGATACAAAGTCAAGTGATGTAGCAACTCAAAATGCCAAACATTAATAATTTGATATCTTACAATTTCTTCCCAATCAATGGTCTTGAAAGGTTTTCTTGGTGTAATTTCCTCATCTCTTGGAGAACTTGTGTTACTTGGTGACTCAAGTATAGATGCCTGGGATTGAGTCTGGCTGTTCCGGGATGCTCTGGAGCTTCCTAGTGCAGACTTTTTTGATCTGTCTTGGCGAACTGAAGCTGAAGAACTACCAGCATTCCTAAAACTGGGTATTGCTGTGCTACTTGTACTTCGTGAACTGGAAATCTTTGTGCTATCTGTACTTCGAAAACTGGGAATAGCAGTGCTGCCTGTGCCATGAGAACCAGGAATGTTCATGAAGTGAATGTTTTGTTCCTGCCATTCATCATTTGCTTCATTATCGTCATCGCCACCTTTAGGTAAAGAATTACCAGAAGAAGTGCTCACAGGTTTGCTCTGTGAAACAGGTGAAGAGCTGCTACTTGGTGTTATATTCTTCTTGTTCTGCATGCTAAAGAAGTAAATAAAAAATCACTGAAGAAAGATCAACAAAATTCAATTCAAAATTTCTCAGTATTTTGTGGGAAGTTAGACATGACTACAGCCTGGGAAATTTTTGTATCTTTTGAACTGTCTCATAATTTTGCCAAAAGTTGACCAATATACAAAAAAATATTTTCTTAAAATTCCAAGTCAAATGTATTCACGTGTAGAGCATTACTGTTTTCAATCATAAACATCAAGGAAGTCTCATATGTAGCTAAAATTACACATATGCCATGCAGGTGCCTAATTTTGGTGTCACTGATTCATAAATTTTATTTATTTAACCACATGATTAAAATCAAGTTTATGCACTGAGATTACCTTTAACAAATGTACCAAGTCCATACATAGGTGTGTAATATCCCTTAACTCCTGTACCACTTAGGCTTGAACTAATTAAAACTTGGGTGTCAAGGAATTGTATAAATCCCTCAATTTATTAAAAGCATGTACTCTGGTTTCATTTTTTGTGTACAACGATACCAGAAGGTGATTTTTGTATATTGTACAATATTTCAAAATAATGAGTTCAGTTCATCCCTGCTGCACGTGCGAAGTGCTCTCGATGGGAAAAACTGATTTACATCTAGCACGGCTACATCGTATGTATATAAATGCCTCACCGTAAAGTGATATCTTCACTTGTATATTGTAAGTTACAGCTATTGTACCACTACGTTTATTTTTGTACATTTTCTATGTAGCTTTGGCTTGCGTGGTATAATGCAATATTTTCTATTCTTGTTTGTGACTTAGCAAGAAATTTTTATTAGCAATATAAAGTTGCATTTTATTAAGAAATGTTTAGCACCATAGGAATCTTATTGGACACATGTTCACTTCTGAACCTGTTTATTGTTTTGTACTATTGTACCGATAATGTGATTTGTACAACTTACTGTATATAACGTCATTACGTTTTATCCTGTATGCCGTGTCATGAGTAGTACACAGTGTTAGATGTATTTTCAGCTGACCAGAGTGACCAGAGTGATCCATGGTGATTGTGGTCGATGTGGTACCAGCTAAAGAGCTAACCATATACATTAACCATAGCAGCCATAAGAGCTGAGTTAACAGTGTTGCTGGTCGAGTAGCAGGTGATTGGGCGTTGCAGACCGGATTGGTGGGTGCTGATTGCTTGATTGACCAAGGAATTGAATGGTGGTCGGTGACTACCTATAATATTTGCTTGATTGACTGGTGTGACTGGTAGCCAAGTGTGATATTGATGGGAGTGTTTTGTGTTACTCCATGCATGTAATCTTTTAGCCGTGGGCTAATTTTGGGGTTTTGTTATACCCATTGTTTTGGGAGTGTAAAGATATTTTTGTATGATATCTATCCAATCAATTCATCATTTTACTATTTGAGTAAAAAAATATCTCATTTTTCACTAGCTGAGTGAATACATCATTTTTACTATTGAGTAAAACTGTCATTCTTTTCATCATGTGAAATTACTGTGAATTGTTCACCACTGTCCTTGTCCTGTGTAAGGTCATTTATTTGTATTTATATTTGTTGCATTTTTAGGTTCATGCGTATTTATGTTAATGTGTCCAATATTTGGATCTTATACATGCACGTATTAATCAATATTCTTTTTCATTCAAATCATACATCAATAAACATTGTATTTGTATCACCATCAAAAGTGTTCTGTTGTAAATCCGAAATCCTAACTCAGTTATCTTGTTACATTAGGTCAATGATAATACTAAATGTATATGGGTGTAGACTGTGCCAACATTTATAATACTTTCCCAACATCCCTGGTAGAAGGGCTAAGGGTTTAAATGTAACCCCAAAAAATATATTTTTAAAACTTCTACGGTCCTACAGTCCTAGTCCTAAAACCATATAGGCAGGATCAGGGCACGGAAAGATGAGGAAATGTCCATGAAAATATCTGAACCCAGGAAAACAATACATTACTAGCATTACTCCACAGAAAATGCTTTGTGGTTTTATAAGTTTAATGATATTGTTAGCATCGATGGGCTATACATGGCAGCCAATATGAATGGTGGCAGCAGAACCTGGCAAAACCCTGACAATGCTGAAACCATCTCGGAGAAACCTGAGCTGTAACAAGATTTTCAAGATGGCCACCATGATGGACATACTAGCTGGAAAACCAGCACCCTTTTCATTTAGTACAAACTAAACAAGATAAGAAGTCCTTTGGTTAAAACCACATGTCAATATGACAATCAACTCAGGAATTTCTAATGCAGTTTAACAAGATGGTTTTCATGGTGGCCATACTGAATGCAAGATCACTAGATTTTCATTTGGGACTGACATAACAAAATAACAAGCCTTCTGGTGAAAACCCCTTATTAATATGACTTACCATTCAGGAGAAGTAGCCATAACAATAGTTTCAATATGGTGGCAATTATGTCCATATTGGATGTAAGATTGGCACGATTTTCATTCAGGTCCAACCAGACATCACACAAGAAGAAGTCCATCCATCCAGGAGAAGTAGCAATAAAAAGATTTTCACAATGGACGCCATACTGGCAGTCTGACTGACCACATTTTCATTAGTACCAGCTAGACACAGGAACACCATATCAATATGACTTCCTGTTCCGAAGGAGCAGCCAAAACAATATTCTAAGATTGCTGCCATGGTGGCAATATCAGATGGCAATAGTAAATGTAAAACCAGCACCATTTTCATTCAGGACCATCTACACATTATAATAAGTTTTTTTAGAGAAAACCTCATGCTGATATAATCATCCACTCAGAAGAGATATCAATAAAAAGATTTTCAATATGGATGGTGTGACAGACATATTGGTGTCATGTATATCTATATTGTGTCTTTAACTTTTGATCCATGACTGTAGATTGCAATGAACTATAAACAGGTGTTTGCTAGTTTTAAACTAGGCCTTAATATTAAACCTGTTGACAAGTTTGGGGTAATTTCTCACTAGATGATTAAGTCAGGTAGGTTGTGTTGTGACATAAGTCATATAAGAGATATTGCGACTCAAGAGTCATAACTGAGTTGTGGAGATGTATATAAGGACAGTGTCAAACAATTATTTTGATTCAAATTCCTGTTTACAAGTATTATTCTTCTTTTAATATCAGTCTGCAAATGTGTTTAATGTTGTGTTTAGATTTAATTTGACACTCATTTAATTTAAAATTATGTATTGGAACTACAAAGTGTTCATGTGGCAATGTGTGTTAAAGCAACATTTCAGGATTTGTGTGAATTCATTCAAAGGAGTTTGGACAATGCCATTGTGATACATCAATACTGTTGGCATTTCAGCACATTCAAGGATATTGGTACATCAACACATTCAAAACCAGGAATTCATTTGGACCGCTCTATTCTTCTTGACTTAGAAACTTACATGATTATTTTTGGATTTAATTTGTAATACTGTAAGTTCCTCTTAAATTTTCATTTCATAACTTAGAGAATTAGTTATTTGTTAAGTTTCCCAAAACTTTTGATAGTTTTGCTGCTTTGTTACTTTATGACCAGAAGAGTAAAAAATAGACCAATTTCTGTTATGACTGTGGTGTGATAGTGGGACTTATATTCATGGGCAGATGTCCAACTTCTTAATTACTGAGCCTCTTTGGCTTCTAACCTTTTGGAGTTTCTTGGTCTGCAGGTGCCAAGTAAGCATCATTGCTCTGCAGTATAATTTTAAAGAATAAATATAAATCTAAAGAATTAACAAGGTTAAATTAGTCCAATCACATGGTTACTAACAATAAATAGTGGCCTATATAAACATTTACTAATATTTTTTGCAAGAAATGGTGGATCACACAAACATTTACTCATTTTATTGTTTGTTTTTTTTCCCCATAATTAGGAATATGCCAAAAACATTAAGATAATGGTGAAGACTATACAGCACTTCCAGTGCCACTGTTTTCTGGGTTGTATTTGTTACTAATATGATGAAAATACGTCCAAACATATCAATTAACCACAAAAAATGGCAGTTTTCAAACCTGATTTCAGTATTCCGGAAACTGGTCATATTTTAACATTTGCAGCCATTATTGGCAATTTATCATATTCTGTATGCATATAGCCTAATAAGAAAAGAAGATGAGATGATATAAATTTGTTTAACATTGGCATGATTTGAAACAAAAAATTCAACATAAGCTCTAATAAGTTTTTTACCGACATACAAGAAGGGTATCTGTGGTCAGTTTTATCTTAAAAGAGATTAATAATTTTACTTTATGTGCATAATGTCCAGAAGACATGTCCAAAATCTCATATCTTTCATTGTTATGATGATGCCATTTGTTACATATGAGGATTATCTCCGTGTATTTGGTTCGTAATGCGGCATAATTTAAATAAATTTGGATGTATCTGCCCTCGGAAATAGGTAATCCTCAGAAACATGATCCTCGAAAACGTATTACTGGATAATCGGCACTGTACACTATTTCATTTTGCAATTATTTTTTCCTTTATTCCTTCGTATGGTTGTTATCTTGCAGCAGAAAAAGATCTGGAAGTACTTCAGCAGAATTCATATGAAAGCGCATAACACCTGGTGTAGAGTTGTCAGGAGCGATGCGTCGAAAGAAGACTTTTTTACTCACCTTGTTCTTTGATTAATTCCTTGTCTTGAATGGCCTACTGGTAAAACTCCTACTTGACGTCCGAAAGTACTTGGCACGGATCTCCCAACTCTTGTCTTTACTCGCCCTTCCATGATGACAACCTATTTAGCTGTGTCCAATTACACCGCCGACATCGACTTTGTTTACCTTGGAGCCGACAGCCATTTTGGAATTCGACTGGTACTGGTAAGGTTAACTAGGAATCGAATGCTTTGGTATGTTTGAAACCAGTCCTGGTAAAAAGTGTACGAAAATCTTTGAAAAATCTCAATTAGACCGTCACGTGCCGTAGCCATGTGATCGAATCGATTGAAATGCCGCGAATGCGATGAAAACGTAAATCTCAAAAGGGCATCTTAATCAATGGCATTTCCAACAACAAACATTGAAATAAAGGGTTTCTTTATGAATAACAAGTTTATCAATAAAATATTTAATTATTTTATGCAATGAATATATACTTAGTGTAACTCACAGATTTTATACTTAAAATTTGTTCTGCCACATGGGAATGCTGAATAGACAATACCGCAAGATGTTACCTGTAAAAAAAAACTGAATTATTAATGTACTTACTGTGCTGTATAGTTATACATCTGGAATGCCCTACATCAGTCAAGATTAACAAGGTGATCCACTATGTGAAGGAGTTTACCCGATTTGTAGGTATTTTTTGTTTATGAATGTGAATTTTATTCACTTGATAATTCGTACTCGAAGCAGGGGACAAATTATTACAAGATATATGAATTCGACAGAGAAAAAAGTTTTACGTGCAATATAAGGTTATGATTCATTTTACTAGCACCTTGAATAGAACTCATATCTTTTGGTAAGTTGCTATAAAATTAGTTAAGTTTTACATGATAATATTTTATTAAAATCAAGATATGAAATGTTTATGATGCCTTCTGAGCTTACTGTTCACATAGATTTTAATATATTATGTTCATCTGTCCTTTTCTAAACACACTCTTGTCTCAAAATATTACTATATTCAATAGTGGGAACTGTGCCATGTTCCATTAACACTGGTGTGTAAGTTTTCTCTCACACTTTGCCTTTGCTCCATAACATTGTGAAGCTGTTAAAGATTAAGTGATGAAAATTTGTATGTGTGTCATATACTACACAGGGGGTAATATCTTCAAGGTCAAGGTTATGACTCAGTATTTTAAGTTTATCTTTCACTATCTATCCATCTATCTACAGAGCTATACAAGATAGAGGGATGAAGCTTAGTATGCTTGTTTATCATTACTTCAGTGTGTATCACTTACTACATTGTTTGTCCTATCTTCAAGGCCAAGGTCAAGGTTATGACATAGTATTGTAAGTTTTCCATATACATTCCCTTCTGTTCTAATAATTACATTTATAGAACTGTTTGTGATTAATTAATTATTAAATAAAACTCGTGTCACTAGAAGGTTCTTATTGCCAAGATCAAGGTCACATCTTAATATTTGAATTTTCTTTTTGGGAATTGTAACTTCAGAGCAATGCGAGATTAAGGTGTTAGCTCCATATACTTATACATCGTAAATGGGGTTCTATATTGAAGGTGAAAGTTGTGGCTGCAGATGTTTAGTTTTCCATCTCGCTTTCCCTTTGATCCTTTTGAAGTTAAGGGATGAAACTTAGTATACACATATATAGTGGGACTTATATTTAAAAGATGTGTTGTGCATATCCTGGGGTACCTTTCTTGAAGGTCAAGATCTTGGCTAAATATTATAGCTTTTCCATCATACTTTCCATTACATTCTATTCACTTAGAGATGTTTGAGATTAAAGGATGAAGCTTGGTATGCATTTATGTCATTAGCAGGTGTGTACCATATTGGGTATTTGATTTTTTTCAATGCCATTGTCAATATGTTGTACCATATTGGGCATTTGATTTTTTTGTCAATATGTTTTACCATATTGAGTATTTGATTTTTTTTTCAATATATTGTACCATATTGGGTATTTGATTTTTTTGTCAATATGTTGTACCATATTGGGTATTTGTATTTGGGTATTTGATTTTTTTTTACTGCCATTGTCAATATGTTGTACCATATTGGGTATTTGATTTTTTTCAATGCCATTGTCAATATGTTTGTATGTAGAATTATTCTGTTACAATTTCCTTTTCCGTGCTATAATGTTAGAGTTATTTGAGATGAAGGGATGAAATTTGGTATGTATCATCACAAAAAGCCATATATCATCACAAAAGGCATGTCACATATCATATGGGGGTCCTATCTTAAGGTGAAGGTCATATGTCAATATATTAGGTCTTAGATTTAGATTTATAATCTGATAGCTGTTTAAGATAAACGGGTGAAGCTTGGTCTATTTACATATTGTCACCAGAAGATTGTTTGCATTGCATGTTTGAGGATGTATGGTCAAGGTTAAGGACACATGTTAATTTAGGATTAATTTGTTCCTGCTTTGTCAAAGCTGTTTGAAGTACAGGGATGAACCATGGCACACTTATGCTTCTCAGTTTGATGGCATCTTGTGTATGACAGAGAAGGTTTTAAGGTGAAGGTCATTTTCTGCTCTTTTCCTAAAATGGACTGGGAAATAAGACAATGAAATTTGGTTACAGGTCATTAAACCCCTTTTCTGCTCTTTTCCTAAAATGGACTGGGAAATAAGACAACGAAATTTGGTTACAGGTCATTAAACCCCTTTTCTGCTCTTTTCCTAAAATGGACTGGGAAATAACACAACGAAATTTGGTTACAGGTCATTAAACCCCTTTTCTGCTCTTTTCCTAAAATGGACTGGGAAATAAGACAATGAAATTTGGTTACAGGTCATTAAACCCCTTTTCTGCTCTTTTCCTAAAATGGACTGGGAAATAAGACAATGAAATTTGGTTACAGGTCATTAAACCCCTTTTCTGCTCTTTTCCTAAAATGGACTGGGAAATAAGACAATGAAATTTGGTTACATTTCGGGTTTGCCCAGTAACTTTACAGCTCTGCCTTGAAGGTCATAGATTTGAATTATTGAGAACTTCTGTAACCTCCGTATACCTGGAACAAATGTATGCTTCTTGCATTGCTTAACAATAAACCAACTTCAAAATGTATGTAATATCCAGTTAATTCTTATGGACCTGACCCATTAGATGAAAGTTGCTATCTGTACATTTTACTTTGTGAGCTTGCAACTTCTTGCTTCCATATGTTTACATGTTTTAATGTAATACTGTACAATCAATCAACCCAGGCAACAGCTGGTAGTCTAGCTATTCCTCATGCTAAAATGGAAGTAGATGGCAAGTAAAGTTAATTGACATGTGGCTATTAATAGTATAAGCATGTACTTGCTTATACAACGCTAGTATACAGTAAGAATTCACTTATTTGCATGCAGTTTGCACTTTTACATCACGCAGTGAGGACTGGCCTCTACATTTAAAATTTTATTGACATTAATCAAGAGTGCCAGTTATGTAGATTATGTTCATATCAGATATTTGTTCTGATAATTAATTCTTTACTGCAATTATTTTGCAGTTTCCCATGTTTTGCGGGACAGCTTATTGGCATTTGATGAGAATGCTCTGCAGGAGGATGGGAAAAATATTTAAATTGATCCTCACAGCTGATCAATACTGAAGATCTCAGACAGTGGTTTCATATTTTCACAGTCAAAAAGCATATATTTGCATTTCATGTCTTTTTTGCATAAAACAGTCTTTTCATGAACTAAAGTTGTTACAGACAATGATACAGACTGACAGAATTAGATGCACTATTGGTATTTTGAAGTTTTGCCTTGAATCAGTTTATGTTAAAACTTTGATGACTTTATTAACAAAAAAATCTTATAAAATGAAGATATCTGAGGGAAAATTGCTTTAAGTTTAATTGTTCATATCTTTATATTTCAGATACTGGTTCATCTATATACCAGTCTTACAGATGGTTAGAAACATTGGTGCATTTGTTAGCACTGATGCAAGAAAATGAGGATGCCATGGCAGAAAATTTCTTCATTAATTTTTATTAATGCTGGCATTAATCATTTCTTGCAAGGTGATAAGGTGAAGCATGCACATTTAAATAAATTGAGGAAATGTAATGAGTTTACAGGGAAATAAGTGATCCAAATTTTCATGTGACTGACAGTATGACATATTCAAAGATGCCTTTGAAACTGTCTCAAAAGTGGCCTCGGCAATTTGGTTTTGAGATTATAGGAGACGGCCCCACCTTTGTTCTATTTGTGGAGAAAGGAAGTGTTGCCTTCAGAGCAGGATTACTACCAGGAGATCATATTTTGGAACTAGATGGACATGATGTCACAAACTTGTCTGTGGACACCCTTCAAAAAATAGCAAGACATAGTTGTACACAGCCACCAACACTTGGTGTTGTATCCAGACTCCTTCACTTTGAGATAGTTGGGAGCAAAACCATTGGTCTGGGATTTAACCTAGAAGAAGGAAAACCAGTTACAGTTCGAGATGTCGAGAATGAGGGACCTGCTGAACAAGCAGGATTGAGGCCTGGTAATAGACCATTTGATAGTAACATTTTGCCAAGAGAGTACTAATTCTTAATTGTTAAATTAATATCAGTTTGTTCAGGTTCATCACAGCATCAAACAATGCATTTATTGCACTTTATTATGTTGAAATACATGTACATTAATGTTGCACTTTGTTATATTGAAATGTGTTCAATGTTACATTTTATCATGTTGAAATACATGTACACTAATGTTACACTTTATTATATTAAAATACATGTACAATAATGTTACATTTTAGTATCTTGAAATATATGGACATTAATGTTACACTTTATTATGTTGAAATACATGAATATTGATATTATCCATTCAAATACTGTGAATTTATGGAGAATAGCCACTTGTTATGCAAAATTAGTATTTCTGCATTTATTTATTTTGAGTAGGCATTTGCTGCATGATGTTTAATGCTTATATGAAAATGACCTGTTCCTTTGTACATACATCTGCAGATTTGGGAAGTCTTATTTTCACAGAAGGATTATTGTTCATCTGGTGTGTAAATTTGTAGTTTCTAGCAAGCACAAAATTGACAACAGTTGGTAACCCATGAAAAATAGAGAATTCACATTTTTTTATATCTCTTTTACTGGATCTGCCCAACAGTAAAGATTACTCAGAACTCCTAAATGGAAAGGAATTAATAAGTGAATAGACTTCACCCCTGTTGTATGATATCATTGTAACAGCTGTATTAATTGGAGTCCTATTGAGTCAGATCTGAAAATAAACATATATCATGATAAAGTTTAGATGTTCAGTGTACATTTTATTTATGATTGAAATGGTTAAAATCTACTTTATCATTTCTCATACTTGAAAATAGCAAAAAGATGTAATGCTCTTATTGATATTTTGTATTGTTCTGTGTTTCTATTCCAGGTGACATTATTTTGGAAGTGAATGGCAGACCCATTTTTGGCCCAGAGGAGATCAAACCAATTTTGGCTAGCCACTCTAGGAGAGTCATGATGTCCATCATCCCAGTTGGCAGACGTGTAACCAAACCAATCACCCAAGTCAAAAATCAAGCAATCTCCAGTGGAAGTAGGGTACAAAGGGCAAGAGATTTTCATGGAAAGGTAAATACTGTAAATGTTATACAGCCAGTAAAAGAAGGTTTTTAAAATAGTAATTAGTGTAAATCAAAACTGTTAACTCAAGCATATTGCTTTTTTATACATTTAGTGATTAAAACTATATTTCCAAATATTTGAACAGTTAAGACTATGATGCAAAATTATTTAATGCAGTGTTTTCTTCAGGATGTGTGATTGTGCAAACTCCCCTTAAAAATGAGTGTACATGAGAAGCCAAGCAAAATCAATTTGCCATAAGCATAATAAATCCTGTAACATTCACTGATGTCATCAAAGCTGTATAACAAAACCTGTAACATTCATTGATGTCAGCACTGATCAATGTAAGCTCTTGAGGTCTTGATCAGCTGCCATAATCAGGCGCTTATTAAGTTACTGTTTGCTTTCATTTATTATCGTTGTTACAAGCCTTTTAACAACAACTCATGGTGATGATGCACAGTTACAGATATGCAGTGTTCAGTATTCTATAGTAATGTCTCTGCTTTTTCATACAGAATTATTTTATATGACTTGATGTGCCATTGTCATAACATGTGATTACTAACGTGATTGCTGACATGTGCTGATAATGAAGATAAATGTAAGTTTAATGTTTACTTTAAAAAATTTATCACACACATTTGTTGAAACTTACATAAACAAGTCTGTTTATAGATACTGTTTTCATATAATACCTGATCCCCTTAAAATTGAAAATCCCTTCTTCATACGTATGGGATTTCCTGCTGAGATGAGGGGTGTCTCCCATCTGTCCCATTACTCATTCAAATCTACCACATATTTAAAATTATTATTTTATAAAATCCAGAACAAACATTTTTCATTTGGAGTGAGTGTGTCTTACCTTGCTTCTAATGTTGTGTATTTATGGGGTAGACTTTCCATGATCATGCCACTGCAAACTGGCTTATGAGAACATCTCACTGTAATTGCTAATTTATCAGACAACAACCTAATAGTAATCATTGGATTATACTATGTTTGATTAGTAGTTATTCACAAATATTAAAGACATTAAGCAGCATAATTATCTCTCAATGCTAATCAAGTTCATTGGGACATGAATATGCATTCTGTCATTCCTGTATAGTCAGTTTCAAGAAGAACTTACCAAATTCAAACCAGATAGCATGGATTTTGAGCAATTCTGGCAGGCAGTTAGCAACCTGAATCATCCCACAGGTAGCAAACAATTTCAACTTCTTGGTGGACTCTGCAGAAAATTCTGGCTGATTTCAGAGGATACCTGGATCTAGTAATGATGCATTATCTGCTAAGTGTTGAGATCAACAGTGATGAGGACAGCCACAAATCTAATCCAGGCAATGATCTACTAAGAAATTTAAAAATGCTTGTGCTGCTTAGGAGAGTATATAAGGCAACAAGTTACTGTGAAAGGACTAATGTGATGAGATGATGTGAATATCATAATACAGAAAAAGGAAATTTGCTTAGTAGTTATCAGTTTTGTCCATTTGCATGCAAAAGATCAGGTTAGTGAAAATTCTCCTGATGTAAAGGAAAAGCTTCTGATCAGCTTTTGCAATCTACTGACATGTCCAAAGCTGACCTCTCTGTTCTGTAATGTGGATGCTCCTTATGAAAATGCCAGAGGGGAATTCCCCATAGGTGAAATCCTGGAGAAATTACTGAAATGAAATAGCTATTAATTAATTTACTAGCATTTGGTTGTCTCAAATGATGCCACTTCTCAGAGTCTATGGAAATTGTAGACGCAGAAGTACCAGAACTATGATTTGCAGTAGGATAGAAAGGGGACAAATGGTGCAGGTGAACATTATTGAGTACATAAATGCAATGACACTATCAGGCTACAGTTTCATTTACAAGGCAAACTATAAGGCATAAAAAAAAAATTTACATTTAAATTAACTTTATCTTTTAACAGTCTTTGTTTTAGAGAGAATAATTACAATTGTTTACAATAATAATACAGTCACAAATACTCAACAAGAATACAGTCACACATGCTCCTCAATAGTACAGTCACACATTCTCAACAATAGGACAGTGCATTGGGTTCCTTGCAGTGATTTTTGCTAAATAAAATAATGTACCATACTGTTCATGCAGGAATATTTATACATGATGGTATGAAAGTACATGCAATAAAACAATTACAGGGTTTTGTTTTGCTCAATACATTATATTAAACACAAGAAAAATCCATTGTTGTATAGTATAAACTGCTGAGTGGTTACATTAAGAAAACCCCTTTTTCTAAATATAGATGCACTTGCATGTTGGCTGTGTCAATTTGGTTGAAAAAAGGGTTTGGTTCATTCATATACTGACTTTAATTCTTCAGTGTGCTGTCTATGAACAGTTATATTAAAGTTTTATCTGAAACAAAGAAATTAGGATGAACAGTATGATCAGAAAGATGTGTGCATTTGCTCTCAAATGCCATTTTATAGTGAACTTTTAGAAAGTAAAAAAAAATTCTTGATTAAGGGTAATTGATTAAGCATTTGTACTAACTAGCAATTACAATACTGTAATCTAGTTACTCAGTTAAAATTAATTACAATATATAGCTTCTTTTGTTCTCTTTTTAAGTCATATTGCCAAATTATGCTGAATATGAATATGATAGTTTTTAAACATACACTAAATGTGTTTATGCTATAGATGTAACTTAGAAAATTTTCTACGTGAAAATAAAGTATTGTGTAAAGGGGTGTCGTGTTGTGTGGTGTGCCCCTCTGTTAATTGATTTGGCAATCGTTATCTAGAGGGTGACCTCCCTCGATGTCATTGCCCAGTGTGAGTGAATAGATAGAACGTTAACAGAGAACTGAGCGAGACTATTGAGAAGAAATAAACAAATACAAGCCCCCTTAAACAATAAAAAAAATTTTTTTTTAATCAATTAATACATAAGCTAGAAATTGCAATTTCAATCCAACAGGTTTACATTAATGGAATTTAATAGCAGTATTCAATTTACGGATTCGTTCATCATAGTAACCAGTGGTGAAAAGAGTACAATGTCCACGCCCGATTTTCATCACCTGGCATTGTTCCACTCTTGACTGTGTATCCCACGTCTGTGCATGTATGCTTGGTTCTTTCTCTGACCCCTTTCTATTCCAAACTTATTATTTGTGGACTTCCCTCTTGGACTGTCCTCATCGGGTTCTCGGGGAGGGATATAAGCTGTTCCCTTAAATGACAAGATTATGACTAAAGTTCTATGTGTATCACCATCTATCCACATATATAAATTCTCTCACGTTACTCAGAAGCATAATTAGCTATCCACACTGCATAAATTCTGACATAAGATGACCTTAACGATTAACAGTCCTTACAAATTTACTGTATTTGAGGTAAGGTACCATCGTTATCTCTAGTTACAAATGACTATTGCAATATACATCCAAGTCTGACCTTAATTAAACAGTTCATCGCCCTCGCTTCTCGCAGTGATTGACTAGAAATTAATACGTGCACTGTATACAAATAATGCTGCCGTATATATATCAGCATACGCTACTATACATCTTCTTACATCTAGCTAGTCAGTTCCACTCAATAAGATAAATGCTCGATTACTATTGCATAAGATTCACTAAATTCTAACTTACAGTAACCAATAACCTGCAAATCATTTAAGCATTACAAAATCATATACAAATATGCAATCATCATTAATTCACAATAACCAGGCTCGTCCTACAGACAAAGGAAATTACTTCGTATAACCATAAAAAATTCTACACATTTGAATATTTGGGTTAATTCATAAATCCCTATGAAATACTACACATTTGAATATTTGGATTGCATCATAAATCCCTATGAAATACTACACATTTGAATATGTGGATTACATGCAATCCATCAATTCTATCAATGAACTAATAACTGTAAAATTAAAGAAATAAATTGCATAACAACTCTAGCATCTCAGCAAGTTTCTACAAAATTGAATGAACGACACATAGTATGGATCATAGTCATATCAAACACATTTGCCTAGAACAAAACAAACAAAATAAAAAATTACATGGAAATTAAAATTGTGTACCTTAATGCTGTTTCTTTTCCACACAAACCATGCATCCTAGTACTATAGCCTGTCTTTTCCTTTCAAGACAGCTATCTGGCCTCTTTACTTGTTAACGAGGGAAAACACTATTCTTTTAGGTTTCCCATGGAGTCAACCTGTCTTCTCTCAAACAAGATTTCTGACTAACTAATTTTGACTAAGGTCGGTAAATTTAAACTCCCATAACTTCCAAAGTGTAGACCTTAATTTTAACTGACCAATCAAAAGAAACTGTTCCTAAATTTCCCCCAAAATGATCATGTCTTTCATCAGATTTTTACAGCCTAGAATACGATGCAATAAACTTTCCTTTGAAGATCAATTATTTGACATGAGGTCCTTTCCAAACAGATACGGTAGGTAACCCTACTGTACTTTCCCATGATAGCATTACAGTCAGTTCTGCTGAACCTTAATGTAGGTCCCTTTATGTTTCAGAGATGAAATAAGGGAAATATCAAAGTGACCTTTCTCAAAGACTTTTCTGGCTTGACTATGATAAAATTTTAATGCACAATTTATTCAACTTGAAGATTCAGTACTTCTTCAAAATTTGACACATTATATATTGCTTAAAACCAATATTAAATACACATATGCATACTGGGAAACAGAGGGCACAATTCAGATAAGAGAATGAAAACAACACACAAACACACAGATATATATATATATATATATATATATATATATATATATATATATATATATATATATATGCATCCACTTCTTCCTGTTCGGTACTCACTTCTCCCTGTTCTGTCCAAAAGGAGAAGTCACTCCTCCCTAAAATTAAAGTCTAGCTTGACCCCTGATTAACAGCTTTCCCATCATATAGTCATCCACTACTTTGCATGCGTTGTTTTATGAGGTAATGTGACTTGGTAAAACACGACTAGTTGGAGTGACAGATTAATTGGAATGTCTTGATAAAACTGGATTAATAATAATAATAATAATAACAATAATAATAATAATGACTTTATTTAAAGAGGGTAACACAATTAGCTGAAGAACTAATCTACCTTGAGTCCCTCATACTAAGGAATCTATTTATTTTAACTGCATCCCTGAAGCCACTGGATATATTGGGTATGGAAGAAGGAAATAGAGTGGGCATTTCTAATCTCAACTGGAATACTATTTCAGAGCAAAGTTCCAGAGAATTGGGAACTTTTTTTTATTTAAATTCCTTATTTGGTTTGGGAATTTATACTGTTTGGTAGACATGGATCACAGGTGGGGTGTATTAACAGGTAGCCCATACTGGAATAGTGATTGTAAATATTCAGGAGCACTATTATTGGATATCCTGTACATTAATTTGGCTTTTCTCAACCAGATTCTGTCTTTAATAGGTAATATTTGTAACTTGCCAGCTAAATTTTCCTTGCTTTCTTTCAGGATTGATATTAGTCCAAATGCTCTTTTTTGAAGATGTGCTAGCTTTGCTATGTTTTAATCATTTGAATTAGCCCATACTGTATTAATTGAAGTGACCTGAAAAAACAATATTAATTGGAATGACTAGATATAACAGGAATAATTGGAATAGATTATCCCTGATCTTAAGTTTTATTCCAAAGACAAAGTCATGATACAATCATTTACCAGACATGTGAACAGTGAGGGATAATTGTCAGTAGCACTCCTTTAATTTGTTTGGTAGCAGTACAGAACAAAGCAGTCCAATATTACTTCCCGTTTACCTCCTGCTTCACAAACAAAGAATCAATAGCATGTTCGTCATGCCTTCAAAATGTCACATTCTTAAGGATTATGGAGTTGGTCAGAAATAATAAGCAATGTAGAAACTGCATCTAAAATACACACAGCACACCACAAATCAAAGATGTTGTGATATTACATTGCAGTACAAAATCAAGTATCTCCCAATAGTCATCCCCCCGTATGCTGCCTTTGGTCAACATTGTTGACTTAGACACTTGGAAAAGGGCCGGCTCCATCTAAGCATAAGTTTAGAATATGTGATGTATAGGTACCGTTATTAGGGTATTTTGGGGCTGAGCATGTATAAATTAGTCAAAATATGTGACAGGACATATATAACTAACTGTTCATCCTCCACATGTCATATTTTAATCCTGTTATCGATGGCTATAGCACATAATAATAGGGTGGGAACATATCATTGGAAGGGTTTATACACGCTCAGCTTCTGGCTTACTTCAATATTGTCCCCACCCCCAATCTGTCACTTCTAAAGTGTTCCTGGATGGGGATCCATTATTACTTGTAAGCCTTTGACTTCGTATGTATAAATAAATATGTTTAAATAAAGACCAAAAAAAATGATAAAATTCAAGTCTCTTCATTTGTATTAAAATTTATATTCCATTAGAAGAATTCATGAAATTTTGTTGCCAAGGTCTATTCTGCTGTTAATATAATTTCCTGAAGTGAACAAGCTCACGTTTGGGCTGCAGATGTTGAATGACATGAATGAGGTTCTTGAAAATACTGCCTGTCAATGCCTGACATCTGTCATCAATGCCTGACATCTGTAGCACTGCTTTCAACCACCTTGCTAATGTGCTACTTGTAACAACTTTCAAAATACAGGACAAAATCAGCTGATCACATTTCCTAAGATGGCGAGTTCTGTCAAGCTAATGTAAAATTGTGTATTTAGGACAAACCCTTTCTTCTGGAAAATGAGAGACTTTTAAACAAAAAGTTCAACTGTGTCTAGAAGTATTAAGTAAATTAGAGAAATGAAACAGAATATAATTGCTTGATTTACACATATTATGAATATTCATGGCATTCAAATGTTGTGCTCTTGCTGCTGTGAAAAGTAAAAGAGCCACTGTTTTGAATGACAGCAACTTAAGCTCTACATTCTATAGGGAAAATTACTTAAAAAACTTTAGCACTTTTCCGATATTCCAAGTGAATGCAAACATTTGTTGAGGTGGCTTCATTACACCGCACATAAGCCTTATAATTACCTTATACACTCACTTATGAGTCCAACTAAAACTGCACAGACCCAGATCTGCTTTGGCAGATCTGTGTCTGTGTAGTTTGTTAGGAGTAATCAGTAGAACAAACAAGATAGACCCTGATCTGCAGACACATTATGGTATGACATATCAGGATCTTTTTTGTTTGCAGTTTGACTTAATTTATAACTGAGTATATATGGTAAAAGTGGTTTAGACTACCAGTTCTGATTGTAATGTTGTGAACATGGGCATGTTAACAACACTATATAATTTACCTAGTAATACAAGATAATGTAAGTTTGAAATTCATGCCATGAGAAAGAAAAAGCATCAAAATTGAAAGTTCCGGATCCCGGATTCCATTGGACAATTAAATTTAACAATTTGAAAATTTAAACTAGAAGCAAACCAAAAAACCCATGTGTGGTTGAAAAAAGTGCAAAGCCCACTAAAACTGTCTCTCTTTAACATTTACTCAATAGAGTTGAACAAATTATGGAATAGAAATCAGCAAAGTATTGTCAGCGCCTGGTCAGTAGATATTGAAATATAAAGATCTCTTTTTGAGGCACCATTATCAAATAGATCTTGAAAGATCATCCATTTCTCTTGAGTGTATACCATCCATATTATTAATATATGACAATATACATCTATTGCAGTATGTTTTTTCCTTACACAAAAAGATTCCTCGGCATAGGAGATGTGGCATGAAGTTCTAAATAAATTATATGATAATTAGATTCTTCAACTGACCAATAACAATAGTTAACAAAAGACTGATTTGATTCTTCTGCAACACTATCCCACCCTAGAATGAATGCATCTGTTGGGAGAAAAAAGTCAACTGGTTTGGGTCTGATAAATTTTCAATTACATTTTTTAACATTTTCAAAAATGGAACCATATTATTTGAAACTTGTACATAAGTCTAGCCTTTCTTAAATATATTTGTTTACTTACTGATAACATTTTAATATCATTCACTGCTTTGTGATGTTTTCAGAATTATCTAAGATGAGTCTGCAAGTTCTTTTTTGCAAGTGGAATAATTTGCAAATATTCTAAGTGTTTTTAAAGATATGGTTGTATATAGCTTTTATAATAAATTAACCTATGTTTAGTTGATGGATATGGCCTTATCTTGCTTAAATAACGACAAAAATTGACTTTGTGACATACGGGTATGACTTGAATATGTCGCATTGCTAATAGTTGTCATTCATCACCCCAAGGATAAATGATGCTAACACTCTGACATAAATGGAATGTCCTGACAACAACTGATTTGACATTATTTTTTATGATTATTTTTACTTTTGTAAGGAAGACTCTGAACTGTACTGAATCACTGAGAAATCTTAATAAGAGAATTTTCTGAGATGGGATAAGGTAAAATAGAGACTGAAATTTTGCTCACTAGTTGTGGAACCTTAAGTTTTAAGGCAACTCCCATATGCATTATCTATTAAATTCTGATCAGTGTTATGTATCGAAGCAACTGGATTTTCATTACACCCTGTATCAAACAGGGTTTCGTTCAAATTTCCTGCCAGGAATCGATACATTTGAAACAATTCCAAGTAACAACCCAAGAGCATTTTGCTCCCTTTCCTCTTGTGTGTTATGCATGCTTAATTTATACTTGCAATCTCCTTTTCCTACTCTAGCCAGTATAATAACTAATTGGCACTGAAATTTGGAATGCTGTTACAGAGGCAGCAAAAATGAAAACAAATCCTCATCATTTATTGATACTGTATATGACTGTAGCAAGATTGATTGGCCAACATCTTAAATAAATAGTCCAATATTACCATAGACTACAGACAGGCTGTGTACAGCTACCAGTCCCTTGCCATAGATTACAGGCAGTAAAGAGTTCAAGCTATGTACAGCTACTAGTCCTTGCCATTGATTACAGACAGTAAAGAGTTCAGGCTATGTACAACTACTAGTCCTTGCCATTGATTACAGACAGTGAAGAGGTCAGGCTACATTGTGCCACTAATAGTCCATTACCATAGGTTACAGATATTAAAGGGGTTGGGCCATGTAAAGATAACAATCAATTACCATTAGATTACAGTTAGTAAAGATGAGGTTATGTGCAGCTAATAGTCAATTACCATAGATTACAGAGTGTAAAGAGGTGGTTATGTGCAGCTAATAGTCCGTTACTATAGATTACAGTCAGTAAAGAGTCTGGCAATGTACAGTTAATAGTAAGCAATGCAATCCTGGCAAGGTTTCAGTGGGATTTCAAGATTAAAATAACAGAATAGAATTAAAAAGATTAAATTACCTTTTACTGACATAGTATATAGTATTACCTGAAAAGATTAAAATGCTGGTATTCCTTCTTTTTTTGGGCAAAAGTAAAAGCTGTTTTATTGGGACTTCAGGAATACATCATCAGAGACATAATGATTATAATACAGTTGCCATGGAACTATGATGGGACATGGTACTTTGAATAATGTATCAAGTATCTTGGTGGAAAAAATTATATCCCATTGAAAATCCTTCTTTATTAAAGTAATCACAATGTCTAACAAGGAAAGGGTTAAATTTTAGCATAATTTTCATGTTTGTATACTTCTTTGTCAACTCAGTGTTCAAAAAAAGTCATGTTTGTATGCCACAGTGTTCAGAGAAAGTCATGTTTGTGTACCACTGTGTCGCTTAGTGTTCAGAGAAAGTAATTTTTGTATACCAAAGTTGCAACTCATTGTTAAGTGACAGTCATGCTTGCATACCACAGTGTCTACTCAGTGTTCAGAGAAGACTGTCTAGGAGATCGGTATGTTCTGAGGATGGGATTAGATTGTTCCCAATCGGTGTAGTGACAAAGAAATGATGTAATAACAAAAGAAAATGTACTGTATATTAGATTGTCAGACAATATAGGATTCTCACATTTCATTACATTTTCATTTTAATGAAGTAATAATAAATGAGAAAAAATACAAACTTTGCTTTAATTTCAAACTTACATGAGATATAAAGTGTAAATATTTCAAGAATGAAGTACAAAGCAACAATGTTAGTGAATGTCTGTTGGAGAGCAGTGAATGCTGGATTAGGTATATAGTGAGAGTCAATGAACTGTGTCTGTGAATGTACATGAGAGAGAGAGAGAGAGAGAGTAGTTAATACTGAATTAGGTATATAGTGAAAGTCAAGAAACTGTGTCTGTAAATGTATATGAGAGAGAGAGAGAGAGAGAGAGAGAGAGAGAGAGAGAGAGAGAGAGAGAGAGAGAATAGTTTATACTTAATTAGGTATAAATTTATTCATGAAAATGCTATGTAGGAGGAGATTAATTTTCACTTGGTGTGAACAATCATATTGTAATGGAATACTCCCTCGGCTACACATCCCTGAGTCTCGCTATCTCGGGTACTTTAGGATAGGTCTTGTATTTGGAGTGATACCCTGCTGAATCTGTCTAAGGACTGGCACTCCAGAGTGTGACAGATTTCTACCTCATCAGGATACCGTCTTATTCCTGGCTTCTTGTGTGTCGCTGATTTGTCACAGACTTGTTGCAGTCTTGGTCACTGACTGGGTCGCAGTCTCGGTTGCAGTCACCGACTGGGTCACTGACTTGTCGCAGGGTCGCCGACTGGTTGCTGACTTGTCGCATGGTCATCAACTGGTCGCAGACTTGTTGCAGTCTTGATCACAGACTTGGTCACAGTCGCCAACTGGTCGCAGACTTGTCGCAGGGTCGCCAACTGGTCTTCCTCTGGTCGCCGACTTGGTCGCAGAGTCACTGACTGGGTCGCCGACTTGGTCGCAGGGTTGTTGCCGACTTGTCGCATGGTCACCGACTTGTTGCAGGGTCACCAACTTGTTGCAGGGTCGTCGACTGGTCGCAGTCTTGGTCACAGACTTGGTCGTAGTCGCCAACTGTGTTGCAATCTTGGTCGCTGTCTTGTTGCAGTCTCGGTCGCAGTCGCCGACTTGTCGCAGTCTTGTTCGCCTACTTGTGGCATGGTCGCTGACTGGTTTTCCTCTGGTCACTGACTTAATAGCAGGGTCGCCGACTGGGTTGCAGAGTCGCCGACTGGTCTTCCTCTGGTCGCCGACTTGGTCACAGGGCTGTTGCCGAGTCGCTGACTGGGTCGCAGAGTCGTGTCATTATCCGATCGAGATCAACAGAGAGAGACGACAATGCGAAATGATGAAAGAAGAGCTATCCTCAGTCAAAAACGTGTATTACCACAAGACCTCTGCGTTTCTTGGACAAGCCTTGTAGTGCTGGGCTTTTGGTGAACAGAAGACCTTGTCCCTATTCTTTTCCGATTCCCTGGCCTGGCTCTATCCTGTCCAACAAAATACAACCAAGTGTGCTTGGTCTGGCGGGGTGGTTATATTGCTACACTGCAGGGGACGTCTTCACACTATACCACTTCTTAACACACCACCATAGCAGCCACAGTTGGCCCGTATAGATACCCAGGCGGAATCAAATGACCCAAAACTAAGACATTAGATGGCACTACAAAGCTTGCCAAACATTTAAAATCACAACATAATCTTTAATGAAACGAAATATTAAATAATGAAACGAAAATTGAAGTCCATGGGGTTTCCTCGTTACACAATGCTATTTCTTGTTGAGTGTGTTGCCTTGAAGAATAAATGCATAAATAACAATAATGTGGCAATTATAAAAATCATCAAACCATTGAGAATATCAAGAACACTGGAACCAGTGCATGAACAACTCCATTTATGAGGCATTCTGTAAAAATTAATTCTTTTCATGAAACCCTTGGAACAGGGATCAGATGGTTTAAGTTTTGTGGTGGAAAAATGCATGTGACACTGTTTGAAGTCACATAATCTTCTTTGTTTAAACCGAGTTTACAACCTGAATTTGCATGTTTGGAATTATAAATGATACCATGGATCAACTTCCTTCATAGTCCCATGGTGACCATACTGTATTTCACTACCGATGGTCCAGGTATTTTGTCAGCTCTCAATAGGTTGCTAGGATATCATAAAAGGGGTGGGTGTATGACCCTGTCAAAACGTGACTTGTGAGTTTTTTAAATTTGTTATGTCAGATTTTAGAAAAATTGGTGTTTGTGAGCAGACCATGCCACTCTATTGACACAGAGACAGACAGACAAACACAGACACCAAGCCTATTGTAGGGATGGTATTCTAACTCCAAATTTGATGTAACTGTGAATTTGATATAACTCTACCTGGGTGAATTAGAAACATGAGAAGGTTTTCCTTTTGCACATTTAATTAGACTTGAATACCTCTGGTTGAACATGATGACTCCCTGCACTGACTGACTGACTTTTGATTATGGTCAAATTTGCCCATTTGGACATGTGTGACCCGTTAACTCCCACACCATTGAATCTTTAGTTATTCGCCCAGGGAGGGGGGAATTAGAGTATCATCCCCATGCACTTTACGGTGAGCACCACTCACTCATCAGTTTTAATCTAGACGGTTTGTTGTGTTGCCAGAATTTTGAATAAGTACTTGGTGGCTCTCTGTGTTCTGTATGTTTTCCTAACTTTAATTTATCCTTTGCGACTCGTCAGTGTGTTATGATTTTTATAATTGACATGGCTTAATAGTTTAAGTTTTAACTTGTTTAATACCAAAAATGTCTCCTTGTGAGACCAGGCCTGATGGTTTTGAGTTGTAACTACCTTATAATATCTAATTTTATAGACCGAGTTTCTTAGGGATGTACCAATATAGCCATGTATAGGTCATTTGTATTCTATTCAGTTTTAGTCTGCCTTGTGTGGTGGGCCTGATGGTTTGGGCTTTTAACCACCTTATATTTTGTTAATTTGGGACCCTATTTACCATAACATTCCTAATTGATTATATAATATCTTAATGATTCTTTATTTCATGTCTGTCTTTACTTTATTATTATTTTACTCAACCCACCAACAGGTCACAAATGACTTTCTATAACTGAAAGGTAATTGAAAGTATTAACCACTCTACTTACTGCATTGCCACATTAAAGGATCCTAGCTGACCTAAGAGAAAGCAGTCCATGAAGACATTTCGAGACTTTATGATGAGCAAAATTCATGGTCAGTTGTGTTAACTGCAGACCTCTACCTAACCCTGGTATACATATAAGAATCCACAAAACCTAAATTCTGTAACAAAATACTCCACACACACTCCTTTGCAACATTTAATGTATATTAGAATTTCCAAATATGTTACATTAAGTGGGATATTACTTATCAAATATATCCTTACTTAACTCTATTTTAAGCACTTGACACCTAACAAAAGAGGTACAGATATCACAACAAATGGTCACCTAACTAAATGTTGTGCTATAAAGCGAAACTCGATTCTAAGTCAACAAACATACAATCCCAGCTAATATAATTGTTTCATTCTTTCAATTGCTAGTCATCACTGGGACAGATAGGCTATGGATATCACCATATTTAACAGGAATCTCAGCCACTAAATTTAACAGTAAATAAAGATGTACCATTCTATCATAGACATAAAATTATTAACTTAAAATTATTAAATTTATCAGGAGAATTTAGAGAATATACAAATGAATCTTCTCATCAAAGACCTAAATAAATAATATACCACTTTAAATAATTAGATATCATTGTAGCATTATTATAATAGGATCAGATTTGATCTCTTGGAATCAATTATCAAAACTTAATGATCAATTTTCTTATGATATTTTATTTCTCTCTGTAATAATTTCATGTTGTTTCTTCCTCATTCTCTGCTACTACACCCAGTAAGAAAATTGTAGAGTTTGGCCTTAGGTCCCATAACCTGCAGATATAATTATGATGAAATTGGAATTGTAATAAAGTTCATGTACCTTGAATTCATGAACCCATGACATCTTTGGAAACAGCAGGAACATCAGCTGATGAGTGGTGTTTAAACAAATTTACTACTGCTGAAATCAGCTCTACCACATGGGAATATCATGTGCAAACAAGATTGATGTTGATTGTACACTGAAAAAAAAACTTACTAAGCAATTTTATTAATTTCAAACAAATATGAGAATTTTCTGCATTAATTCAAAACTCCAGATACTGCATTCATATTTGCACATTATATCAAGGAACAATCCACAGGAGGTATGTGAACAACTAAGTACTAATGAAATTTTGGACTAAAGACATGTGGTATCACAAGTTTTTAAAAATAATAATATAATGGTGCTATTTTGCTATAATGTAGAGCAAGATATTTTTTCCAGCTATTGACAGAAGGAATTGTTTTAAAAATGTATCAGGTCCCTGCCTCAGAACATTAAATAGCTTGTTCCTAATATAATTGTGGTATACCATGGTACGTATCACATTATGTTAAGAAATACCATGGTACAAATTTGTTTGTGGTTCCCAGCTCTTCTATAAATATCATTAAAGTAACATATTGTGCTACTCAGTCTGTGAATTCATTTCTGTTAACAACTTTTCACAGACTCTGTGAATTAAGATAAATTTTGGTATGTGCCTGGAACTATTTACATGAAGAAGACATGAAGATTTGACTCTTGTCATTTTCAGGTATAATGTACACAATTTTTTTACCCATTTTGTACTTTGGTTTTTGCTCACCTAGCAATAAGACCAAGTGATGACTTGGTATATCCCTGTCCAATCATTCATCAGACATTAATCTTCAGTGTTTGTCAACAATTGCTACTTACCATTCTGATTTGATCCAGTTGTGACCAAACTTGCAGTATGGAATTGTGTCTTCAGAGTTCATAAAATACTACACAAGCCTGCTTAGTAAAACTGTTCACACATGCAAGTCAGGTAAGATATATCAAGCCCATGGTTGCTGTGAAACTTTGTATGTATTATAGGCATCATTAGAAGATATGAGTGTTGTCATTTCTCTGTCATCTTGAACAAAGTAACAGAAAAGAGTGAAAACCAACAATTTTGGAAAATTCAACAAACAATTTATTTCTCTAGAACACAGAGTGAAAAATGTAAAAAGAACTTACATTATTGCAAAATATATTTCAAATAATCCTAGAATTTCTAACATGAGTCTTAATATTTAAAGTTCTTAATAACCTCTGGTGATATTCCAAATTAAATATGATGCTGGAAGTGTTGATGTGCCTGTGGTGGCCTGTGTCATAGTGATGTGCCAACACTCTTTTGTTGAATCACAATAATACAATCCAAGAATATATTCTTATTTGAATTTCACTATAAATCCTGGTTAATGTCTCTTTCCAAAAATATGATTTTAGATGATGATCCCTGTGTATTTCCAGTAAATAAACAATTTGAATAAATTAATTCTAGCTCAAATGAAATACTGGACACTACAATAATACAACTGATTCTGCTCAGATCTTACAGCATGAATAAATAGTTTTTAGATAGGCAAGATTATATAGTTCTCTATTTGACCTCAGGTCACAATTTGAATTTTCCAAGAAAAATGTACCTAATGGTCAAATTTCATTCTGGAAGGTTCCAAATGAATCAGGCAAAGATAATTCTGTTACCCAGACTAAAAAAAAAAATATTAGCTGTGTATTAGCTGTTTACAGAATTTTAAAAAAATCAATGATTTATTTTAAAAGAATCAATGATTCAGGTCCGGTAGAAAATGAACTTGATTTTGGACAATGTCAAGTCCAAAATATAATAACCATAAATTATAATGAATAAACAAAATCTAACAAGCAATACAGATTATATATAAATAACACTGTTGTTAAGATATGTATGTTGACCTTTCATTAAGATATTCATGTTGACTTTTCATTAAGATATACATGTTGATTTTTCATTAAGACATGCATGTTGACCTTTCATTAAGATATTCATGCTGACCTGTCATCAAGATATGCATGTTGACCTTTCATTAAGATATTCATGCTGACCTGTCATCAAGATATGCATGTTAACCCTTCATTAAGATATGCATGTTGACCTTTCATTATGGTTTGCATGTTGACCAGTCATTAAGATTTGCATGTTGACCAGTCATTAAGATTTGCATGTTGACCATTCTTTAAGATTTGCATGCTAACGGGTCATTATACTCCAGATATTTATAGAAGAGTGATATCCTTTTCATCAAGTCCACATTAGTTGGAAGGGAGAAACAGCAGTCATTTTTCTGTCAATGGCAGCAGTATCAATACAGTATATTTTGTTTTGGTTAAAGTTTTGAATCTGCATAGATTTCCTGAAGATTCTGGTTATAAATAGCAATGAAGGAAAGACAATTCACACTGCAACATACTATCTTGACCCTGTGACCTTTAAGTCATGTTCACAGTCATAGACAATATGTATTAAATTTGTAGATAATGACTTTTTCTCTGCTTATATCTCCTAAATCTTTGCTGAATTTTCTTCATAATTTGAATCAATCATAACAATTCTTAGACAATTCATTCTGTGGCATGCATGCTCAGCCTTTTGACCTCAGGTTCAAGGTTACACATCATCATTGCTTTAATCATGAGCTGGCCCTCGACATCTTATTTTGACTGAAGACTCGTCTTCATCATGGGATAGGGGTGGGGTGCAGAAGATGGACAGTTATATTTACATGACCAAATTGCTCACCATTTGGCTTCTAGTTTGAAGAATAATTAAAATCCATTTGTTCCCCAGTGAAGAGTCATGCGTGGTTAATGTGAATCACTCCCATGTATTAGCTTTTCATGTACAAAGTACTCTGACAGAAAGTACATGAAATTTACAGACTGTTGAAATGGTGTTTAGGAATAGGGAGCTTGACATCATGCTAAGATGTCCAGACACTTGAAATGGTATTTAGGAATAGGGAGCTTGCCATCATGGTAAGACATCCAGACACTTGAAATGGTATTTAGGAATAGGGAGCTTGACATCATGCTAAGATGTCCAGTTTGGAATACCAGTTAGGTATCAAGCAAATTGTTTTCTTAATAATATTTCAGTACTATTAAATATAAGATGAAACAAAATGGACATGAAATCACTATGTATTTTGTGTATTCTAAATTATAAAATGAAATATTATCATTTTTATTGATCTGGTTTTATTTGTCTGCTACCAACACATAACCACCTTTCAGATTCTTCTTGTAGGATCTACACTGATGAGAAACTGAGCAGTGTGTTAGAAACATAAAACATAGTGTTACTTCTCAGTGTTATGTTAAACATCCTTTTACAAGGTATTTGATATAGTTCCAAGAAGTTCTTTGTGTCATTATCATAATGCATGGCAACTCCATTTCTTGTAAACTAAAAGTATACTAAACTGTCCTCTTTTGAAGAGATGTGGAAATAGATCACTTAGCACTTTGATTTTGCTATACAGTTTCAAATTTAGATGCATCTGTATATGAAATAAAATTTGCAGAAGTGCCAACTTTACAGCTGTGCATAAATTAGAATAAATAAAGTAACTATAACATTAATATACAGGTGACGTTGAGCTAAATCCCTGTTAAATTACAGTAGCTGAAAAAAAACATTTGGTTTGCTAACTTTTAACACCCTATCTTGCTTAAAATTCTCAAATCCATTGTTATAGAATTTCTTACAATTAATCAATTAATATATTGTTCTGAGCAATAACAGTTTTGTTCTTGCTATGGCAAGAAAGATTATTTTTGTATGCAAATAAAAACTGAGTCACACTTACCTAGTTGAATGAGTCAGAAAGTTTTACTTTGCTGAATGTGAGTGCTAATATCATTTTAAAATTATGGCATGCAAACCATTTTTTTTCAAGGCAGAAAGAATGCTAACGGCCAGTAGATCACCTAAAATAGTTGACTCGGTTTAAGTTCTTGACTTTAATTCAGCATATTTCTTTTCTCTCTATTTCTTTCTTTTCATGTCGCCTTCTGTTTGTGAAAAACATGAATAATATTTACTTTTTTCTGTTTCAAGACTATTGTCAGTTTTCTATCTTTTACATACAACAGATGTAAAAAGAACCTCTTCATTTTCATCCACCAAATCCCCAAATCATTATATTTATCATAAAGACATTTACATGGAGATCTTTCATTCAGCAGATTTTCTCTTTGTATTTTCCTTATTTCTTTTATTGTTTTTAATCTATTTGTATACACTTCTTAAGAATTACTGGCAAGAGCATTCAGCAAACACCCAAGTTCTGTATAGCACTTGCTTTTATCCAACAAATTTACAAGGAACCATTTGTGTTGGATAAAGAAAACTAGACTCTGCATACCATGTGTGTTTGTGATTATATATATATATATATATATATATATATATATATATAGAGAGAGAGAGAGAGAGAGAGAGAGAGAGAGAGAGAGAGAGAGAGAGGGAGAGAGAGAGAACAAAACTAACAATTTTGGGTGATGAACCTTGGATCACATTTGGCAAAAGGGTTGGGGTGAGGCATATTATGTAATGAAAAGAGCTATCAGAGTACAGTAGCCTGGTTGTTGTACAAGCTATCAGAGTACAGTAGCCTGGTTGTTGTACAAGCAGCTTATTTCATTCAAGTAACCTTGAAAGTCCAATTTTAAAATCTTAGTTTTGCATACGATACTCTCATACTTGTGAGAGGACCTGCCTACTTATTATTGCGCTATGACAGAGCTAGTCATTGAGGAACCTGTCAACTTACTGCACTATGACAGACCTAGTCGTTGAGGAGCCTGTCCATTTACTGCACTATGACAGACGTAGTCAATGATGAACCTGTTCACTGATCACACTATGACAGGCCTAGTCATTGATAAACCTGTCCACTTTGTTACCTGTCTAGCCTTGTACAAAAGTAACAAGAAAAGAGTGAAGACAACAAGGTTTGTAAAATTTAACAAAATAATTTATTTCCGTAGAAAAAACAAGGTAAAAATGAGAAAAAGGACTTACGGTTTACAAATCAAATCCAAAATTAATCCCAGAATTAAAAATTATAAGTCCTATCAATAAAAAGTCCTAAGTGAATCACAGTTCGAATCCCAATGAAATTCAAGATGGAAGGCGATGACATCTTCGATAGTCAGCTTTGTCCTGATGTGTCAACAGTTCTTTGTTGAATCACAAAGAATAATATTCCAGTTTGGAATTCCGAATAATTTTCAATAACTGTCTTTGTCCAAGAATCAATTTAAGAGCACTTATATTCCAGAGTAAATAAATTACTAATTCTAAAGAAAATAAAAATTCAACTCAAACTAGTCACAACAAAACACCTTTGAGCTTCAAAGGTTTAAAGCACAACTGACTATTTCTTCTTAAAACAATGAGTTATAAGGCTAACTAAAATGCAAAACAGATTCCTGTATGAGGGTCATGTGGTCATCTTACCATAACTACGTAGAAACTTTACATGCATAACATCACATACTCTAGTATGGCCTTAGCTAAAATCAGTGGTTCTTACTTTGGGAAAAAAAATTTTACAAAATTTAAAAAAAGTGGTTTACTCAAAACTGACACTGGTAAATAGATACAGTGTTTCTACTACTGGCAGTTTATCAGGTCAAACAGAACTGAATTGAATTTCTAAGAAAAAATCAAATCCAGTAGACAAAATTATCATTGCAGTAACATGTAATGGAATAAAATAAAATATATAAAAAAATTTAAAACTAACAAGCAAGTAATTAAATTACATATACATAACACTTCCCCCCAAAAAGAAAAAGAAAGATTTATATAATAAAGCTTTCTTTTTACCATAGATTAATTATATGAGGTAAAAAATTACATAAGAAGAACTCTTATGAATTATTCAAAGTGTACATGAAATAATAATTCCATACATGGGAAAGTGCATCTGCTATTAAATTGTCTTTTCCCTTTATGTGCCTGATGTCAATATTATATTCTGGTAACAACAAACTCTATCTTAATAATCTCTGATTTTTGTTTTTCATCTTGTTTATGAAAGTAAGGGCTTTGTGATCACTAAACACAATAATCGGAGAAGGAGCTGAACTAATATAAACTTCAAAATGTTGTAATGCCAGTATCAAAGCCAAACATTCCATCTCGATTGTTGAATAATTTCTTTGGTGCTTATTTAATTTCTTAGAAAAATAGCACACTGGATGATTAACACCATTTCTATTTTCTTGAATCAATACTGCTCCAACCCCAACGTCACTTGCATCAACAGACAGTTTAAATGATTGACTGAAATTTGGAGCTGTAAGAACTGGTACACTTTTAAGTATGACCGTTAACTTGTCAAAAGCCTTCTGACATTTTTCAATGCAAAGAAACTTGCTTTTCTTGCTCATTAAATTTATCAGGGGTTCAGCAATCATAGAAAAATTGGAACAAAATTTCCGATAGTATCCATCCATAGCTAAAAATCACATCAGTTGCTTTTTACTGACAGGCACAGGGAATTCAGAGATAGTCTTGACCTTAGCATCTATAGGTTTAACTTTTCCATGTCCCACAATATGTCCTAGAAATGTTACTCACTTTTGGATAAACTGATTGTCAAACTTGCATCAGTGAGTCTGTCAGAGAATTTCTGAATTGTTGCTAGGTGTTCTTTCCAGGTGTCATTGTAGATGATGACATCATCGATCTAATCATCACAATTATCTAGACCAGAGGTAATCATGTTCATTAAACATTGAAAAGTGCTTGGCAAACCCTTCATCCCAAACGGCATCACTTTATATTGATAAAGTCCATCTGGAGTCACGAATGCCGAAATTTCCTTTGCCCTTTCCGATAGTGGAATTTGCCGAAATCCTTTCAGATGGTCCAATTTGGTGACATACTTGGCATTTCCAATTTTATCAATGCATCTGTTTTAGTCACACTGTTCACCTTCCTATAATCAGTGCACATATGGAAAGTTGTATCTTTTTTTAGAACAAGTATACATGGTGAACTCCAGTCACTTTTACTTGGCTCTATGAAATCATTCTCCAGCAAATACTAAATTTCTTTTTTCAAGTATTCCTGTTGGAGAGGGTTCATCCTGTATGGGTGTTGTTTCACAGGTTTTGAATCTACAATTTCAACGTCATGAAAAATTTTGTTTGTCCTGGTAGGAATATCTGGAAACAAGTGCTCATATTCGAATAATAACTGTTTAAGTTCATTCCTTTCATGTTGTTGCAAATGTAAAAGTTTCTTTTCCAAATTTTTCATAATTTCCGAATTCCAAAGATTTGTTGCTCCAAGATCAACTGAGTCCAATTGAATTTCCTCATTTAAATCCTCAGTTTATGGGATAGGTACAACTAAATTAATTGCATGATTTACTTGGCTATCTCTTACAATATACTAGTACTCCATTAATTTTTTAGATCAGAGTACTATTATTATAATTTAACTCATTCATTTTCTTCTTAACTTTGTAAGGGCCATAAAATCTAATCTGAAGAAAATTTTGAAGAATGAGCAAGAGAGAATGAACTCTATTACAAGACTCAAATGTTCCCTCAATTAGAGTTCTGTGAAACCATAATTTCGCTTTTAACTTGAATTGCTGAGTGCCAAATTCAATCATGACTAGTTGGAAAATTCCAGACATAAAATTTGACCTTTGACCCGATTGAACAGATTTAGGAAGGCCAAATTGACCAAAAACACTTTATCAAAGCTTTTACTATGGTTTTGCTTTAAATATTCCTCAGAGGAATTGCCTCTGGGAATCTTGTTGATGCACACATAATGGTCAACAAATATTGGTTGCCTGACTTGGTCTTTGGTAAGGGACCAACACAATCTACCATAATTCTGCTAAATGGTTCATCAAATGCAGGAATAGGTTGCAGATGAGCCTTAGGTATCTTCTGATTGGGTTTTCCTGCCATTTGACAAGTATGACAAGATCTGCAGTATTTGCAAACATCACTTTTGATTTTTGGCCAATAAAAGTGATTCAAGATCATGTGATAAGTCTTATTAATCCCTAAATGACCAGCCAG
>JAECUM010003620.1:0-45438 GCA_016617855.1 Megalonaias nervosa | reverse complement strand
TTCACGAACAACATCAATAGCTTTCATTCCAAGTTGCTTTGCAATCGGTATTGCTTTTGGGGCTATCCTTCTAAACAGACCCTGAACAACATCACCTAGTCCATCTCCGTAGGTCGTTTTGTATACTCGTAATCGTGAATTTATTACCCTGACCATGGTTGGTCCACGTTGAGTATTGTATACAATCATTTTATTATAGTAACTGTATCTAATTATATACTTAATCACTGTGGTAGTCATCGGCGATTTCATTGATGAGAGACCGATACACATTAATATCCATGATACCGCCTGTAAATAATCGTTTACAAATATCAGCTGCTTCATTAATTATTTCTGGGGAATTATTACCAGCTCGTTCTCCTCCAATGAGGATTTCTAGTCGATCAACATCAGAGAGAACGCTGTTTGGACAATTAATAAGACCACTTCCTTGATTAGTAAATCCACTTCCAGTAGGAGGTTTTTTTCTCAACAATTTTGATTCTTCTAAAGCTTTTAGTGATTTTTCTGGGTTTTTTTTCTCTATTTTCCTCTTCTATTCTCCTCATTCTTATTTTTTCCTCTTCTTTTTCTGTTTTCCTCTTCTCTTTTTCTTTTTTCCTCTTCTCTTTTTCTATCTGCCTCTTCATCTAATTGTCTTATTTCTTCAAACCTCCTTCTTAGTTTTAAAGAATAAGGTTCTTCTTCAAATTTTGATGTTAGAGGAGTTATTTCTCTAGTTTCAGCAGATTTAGGTGGCTCTTGTTATTCCACGCTTTTTGGTGGTAATTCTGATGTTAAAGGATCTTGTTGTGTTCTTTCTAAATATTGTCGTTCTCTTTCTGTATATGGTAGTAGTCCTTTTATATTTCCTTTATTTTGTTTTTTACGTTCTCTTTCTGCCTTTTTTACTTCCTTTTCTAATTCTTTTGCTCGTTTTGCTTGTGCTCTTCCTTCTTGTGTTGCTTGTTTTTCTTGTAGTTGTTGCCTCGCACTTTCCTTCTGTGATTCTAAATTTCTAGCGTGTTCATTTATATTTATTATATATTCAATATAATCTGGATCGTTTACTTTAACTTGATCAACTCCTGTGTTTATGCGATATAACCATTTATACCAAGCTTCACGATCCACAGGTTTTTCAACGTGTTCAGGATTTAAAAAAGGTTTTCTATTTTTGAAAGAATCAACAGCAAAAGTATGTAAATCCTTCTTGTCGATTCCCCTAATATGTTCAAAAGCTTTATCATTGAATCTATCAGTCAGATTAATCTTAATTTTTGTCTTTTTTGCTTTAGGGGTTAGTGGTGCTTCAGCGCCTTCAGGTTGAGCAGCAGCTATATCAGCTGGAAGTCCCCGTAAAATCCTTTTTGTTTGTGTTGTTCTTTCTGCTATTTTTCCAGTTGCTTCAGCAGTTTTTTTCTAATACAGGAAGAAGACCTTTAGTGGTTTCTGTAATAGGTTTAAATAATTGTTTTGTATCCTCTTCAAATTCAACTTGAGATTCCTGACGTGATTGTAGTTGTTGTTTAACAGAATCACGAACAGGTAAATATTTTTTAATTGCCTCTAGTCGCTCTCGAGCTAATCTAGCTGAGTGTGGTTCTCCAATCATTATTGATAATATTTATAATGGCTGTTTAATTTACAGCAGCAGAGGAGGTGAACGACCAAAATTGAGTGACCCGGCAAGTAAACGAGTCGCATAAAAATTTGAAAAAAATACGTCAACGATGGAATAACAAAAATGAGCTAACCCAGACGATTTGACGTTATTGTGGTCTGTTTTTCACCGTATGGAAATATGCTCGGTTAGAGGTTTCAGTTTAACGTTATTGACCTTGTTTTCAGCCTTTGTAGGAACCTTTAGTTGTTGTAAATAAGGTCTCCAGCAAAAAGGTCTGTTCACCTCCTCTGCTGCTCTCGCAGGAGAACCCCCGCTCTCGCTAAGGAGAGAGAGCTAATACTTAAATATGTTTAGAATCTAAATACATGAAGATTCACACCCTACCAAATCAATTATCAGAAGATGCAACACCGTATTCAGCAGCAGATTAGTACCAAATCCACCAGGAGGAATGAAGATCCACGAATTAAGTAAGGCTCTAGACTTACAACGCCTACAAACGGAACAAATTAAATTTCCTGATCCAACACCATGGACATGTAAAACACCCCAAATCAACTTACAAGCGATAAGATTCAGATCCAAACACGACCATCCACTAGAAATGAGATCAAGAATATTAACAGATATTGATGTGTCCTAGAAGGACTACATCAAAATCTACACTGATGGGTCTAAAACCAATAATCTGTACAGAACAGTAGACGCTGTAGTTATACCAGAAAAGAACACAGAAATGGGAGACAGACTCTCAGACAACTACTCCGTATACACAGCAGAATTCTGGGCCAAAATGGAAGCACTCAAATGGGTTCAACTAAACAATATCCGCAAATCTATCATTATTAGTGATTCACTAAGCGTCTTAAGATCACTAGAAACCGGACACTCTGACAGCCGAGACAATTTCATGAAAGAGACCAATCTCTTAAAAACCATCGAACGTAACAACCAAATTATAGAATTTATGTGTGGTACCTTCTGTTACATGTAGGCTTGCACAAAAGTAACAAAAGAAAAGAGTGAAGTCAATAAGCTTTGTAAATTTTAACAAAATAATTTATTTCCATAGAAAACAAGGTAAACATATGAAATAGGACTTACGGTTTGTGAATCTAATCCAAAATTTAATCCTAGAATTCAAAAATATAAGTCCAATCACTAAAAGTTCTAATTGAATCCAAGTTCGAATCTCGATGAAGTTCCAATATGGAAGGCGATGACGTCCTCTATAACCAGTTTGTGTTGATGTGTCAACAGTTCCTTGTTGAGTCACCAAGAATATAATTCCGGCTTTTGAATTCCGAATAATTTAGTGAATGTCTTTGTCCAAGAATTTCGTTGAAGAAGGGTATTTTCTAGGGTGAATAAATTATTTTAAATACCAAAATCAACTCAAATGGCAACAACAAGGCAAATACCTTGTGCCCGAAGGTATATATTTACGACTGATCAAATCCACTAGAAAATGTCTGTTTTAACCCGCGATTTTAGATCACATGATGGCTCACGTGGTCACTTAACTTGAACAGCGCAGTTTTTAAAAAAATGCCAATTTACACATAGGCAAGAATAGACCTATCTAAGAATCAGATTCCCACACTGGAAATAAATTTAAAAATAAAACTGTTTACAACAGACTAACACGTGGGCTGAACATGACCTTGGTAATGACCAATCATTTTCACTCAATGTTTAAAAATCGGAACCAAGGTCAAGAACTAGGTTAACTAAAAATAAAACTGAGCAACATACTGCGTGTTTATCAGGTCAAAACAGAAAACTGATTTTTCCGAAAAAAAAAAAAATGTCATATCCAGTGAATAAAGTTATCATTACAATAACGTAATGAAATAAAAATAAAATAAAAGAGAATTTAAAACTAACACATAAGCAATTAAATTACATATACCTAACACTTCTCACATCGACATCCCTGGAAATGAAAAAGCGGATCTAGTAGCAAATCTCAAACTCAGAGAAACTGAACATAACAAGCTGATCTACAGCACCAAGGAAATAAATAGCATCATTGGCAGAAAAACTGTAGGAAAATGGCAACACAAATGGGACAACAGCCCCAAAGGACGTACACCGTACTCTATTTAAAAAAAAAAAAAAGTGTGCAGGAACGCTCAAACGCCCAAGCTGGATAATAAACACTATCAAAAAACCATTAACAGAATTAGAACTGGAAGAACCCTATTAGTTAGCAGTTCGGAAAATACCTACCGCCCAACAGAGATTGGGGCCCCAATTGCCTTCATCGCCCTGAGAATTTACAGCACGTCTTTAGTGTGTACCATAAATACCAGACACATCAGGAAACATTTATTAGACTACAAAAATCCATAGGCTCTATATCGATATACCCGGATTTTTTGGAATACCCAACCTCAACCTGACATACAATAACATATTGTATTGCCTCAAGGCCATGGGTAAACAAGGAAAAATTTAACTTAACCTTTTTTCGCCCTCCACTTATAACAGCTTTCCTTGTTTTCAGAAGACCCCTCCTAACATGGGCGCCCGCAGAATTTTTTGCAGAGGGGGTCAGGACTTTGTGCAGGGGGGTCAGGACTTTTTGCAGGGGGGGTCTGGCAATCACGGCCGGGAGAGTTAGTATAAGAAGCAGTCTGAAACTAAAGCTAATATTTATTAAGCGTTTTGAACAGAATCTTGTGAAATATTTTCAGCTTCATTTGCATAATTAAACTTGTCGGATATATATATATATATATATATATATATATATATATATATATATATATATATATATATATATATATATATATATATATATATATATTTGCAGTATGATTTCCAGGGGGGTCACGTGACCCCCCTTGACCCATTCTGCGGGTGCCCATGCCTCCTAACCTGATCAATCCATTACAATCACATAACGCCCTTGAGAAGTTAACACAAGCAATGCAGCCTGTAACAAATCCATGCAATGCAGTTAAATATCAGGAACCAAACATCATGATGATCAGGCCTTGCGAAAACACAGATGGAATCGCTCCTACTAGTTGTGAAGGGCGCGAGAACTTCAGCTCGCATAGGGCCTAGTTAAACCGGTGCGCGTACTCAGATCCAGCACTAACTGGACTGGTTCCTCCTGTCTTTATTTGTCTGACCCACGAACCCATTTGAATCCTGAATCATACAGAAACCCAAATTAACATGTAAGGCAATGCAATCAAACCCGCCCTAATCGTATGCAAACAATTCCAAAGCCACTATTCTAGAAAAATAGCAATGGCAATGGAAACAGGTCACCCCAAATATAGAGAAATACCTATCTAGAAGCACTAACAACCTCTACAATACTTCTACTGTCCTGTATTCTACCACTAGGATGAAGTGGGTAAAGAACTATAAACTTACTATAACTCATCAAGCTGTCCATCAAATGTATCACATATAAGGTGGCTTAAAACCTCAGCCATCAAGCCCAGCCGCACAGTATAGCAACGATTGACAAAATAATAAATTAGCTAATTACTAAGGACCTCAAATTATAACTATAAGGTGGTCAATAACCCAAGACTATCAGTCCCCGCTGCACAATGCGCCATTAACTACAGGCCCGGCCCTAGGATGTACGGGACCCAAAGCAGTATGCGGGGGCCCAAGGCAGCAAGCAATGAGCGCCAAGCCCCAAGCAAGAAAATTGCTCTGCGGAGAAGCGCGGGACCCAAGACGGTTGCCTCGTTCGCCTTGCCCTAGGGCCGGGCCTGACTAACTAGATACAGGTCTCACGGCCCCAACTAGATCCATAAGGTGATTAAACCCCAGTCATCAGGACCACCGCACAAAGCGGAACTTTTAAATCGAACTTAACCAAAACCCAAATATTAACTCTTAAATAAATAATCCCAAAAATCAGATAAGCTATCCTACTTCATCCAAACTCATACTCAAACTGAAAAGCACATAATATCATTATTCAAAATTGCGACAAGACATCTATAATTTTCGGAAACTTGGGAACCAAAAACGAACCAGGATGTTAACAAGTGGCTCCTTTGCCGTCACCATCCCTCCTGCCTTTCCTCGTCCGGACATTCGAATCAATCAGTGTGTCATGCATACTATAAAGCGTTGAGGGGGTGGGGCACCATACCGCCCATCCCACGAATAATTAATTAATCCTCGTATGAGGTTATTAAATAGTCGCGCGTACGTTATAGGCGCATGCGACCTTGATACAACAGTAGCAGCAGAGAGGGTGAACCCTACAACTTTGTAGAGACCTTATTTTTGAAAATTAAGGGTTCCTACGAAAGCTGAAAAAAGAAGTTTTTGCCTTAATAATGAAAACTTCTTTAATTGACCAGATTTTTTCACAATCTGGTCACATACGTATGTCATTCACCCTCTCTGCTGCTATGAATTAAACAGCCATATAGATATTATCAATAATGAGTATTGGAGAACCACACTCAGCTAAATTAGCTCTACTGCTGCTATGATTTTTTTATCCAAAAATTGTATCAAGTCCGTTGCGATATCTTGACCTTGGATCGTGTAAGTTTATCGTTACAAAACCAAAGGGAGCAGCTTGTGCTTTTGAAAAGAAATTTTTAAATTTATTCATATCCATGTCGCCTGAACACCAAGTATAATAAATATTCTGCAGCGTATGATTATCTACTCCGTTGAACACAACTAAAATGTTACAGTTGTCTCTGATTACTTTTGGAATTCGTGTATATCTCTGTGTAACATAAATCACGTCTGTATTTTTATGTCTACCTCGTGAAAATATTCTAGCTGGATTTGATTGTTTGTCCAGCATAACATCATCATACACTACTAAATTATTAATGAATCCATGAGGGCCAGTGGCCCTGAGGTCATCTACAGATGGCGCTTCATCAATATCAGTAATAAAGTCTATGATATTGTCTTCATGTAACGATTTTGCGTTTTCATTAAAATCTTTAAGTACTTCGTAACATCGCTGATCATCTACAGATGGCGCAACTAAATATAATTTATCCCACTTCAACCATCGCATTATTAGATTAAGTAATAATTGCGTCTTTCCACTTCCAGATGGGCCTATTATAATCATTCTGATAGAATTTGGTAACGCTGGATGGTGCTTTACTGGCTCTTGTTTTCGTGTCGCAGAAGAGTCAATTATATCCATATAATAAATAATATGAGTCTATATTGTGTTCGATGCAGAGCACCTACCGATACTACTGAATTAACGACAGTAACAACAAAAAATAAAAGACGTGCACTTACAGGCAAGTGTGTGAAATGTGGTACCAGGAAATATAAATTTATTCCAACAAAGACAGGTGGTGATATCGCTGCTTCGTTAGGAAAATTACCAGGAACTCCATGGGCTAAATATCCCGGTGAGAAACATTTACCCGGATATAATTATTGTGGTCCTGGAACTCGTCTTGATATCCGACTCGATGATCAAGATCAACCAAAACCAGGAGAGTATCCAGTAAATAAGATTGATCAAGCATGTCATGTTCACGATGTCGCGTATAAAAGTAAGGATTTGCAACACCGACATCTCGCGGATGTGAAATTGATTCACGCGTTAAATTCTATACCTAATAAATCTCTCAGAGAAAAATTAGCTAGTTTTCTAGTAGAAACTGCTATGAAAGGTAAACTAGTGTTAGGGGCTGGTAATTAATTATATAACTATCATAATCATAATGGAATCTGTTTATTATTCCCCGAGAGGATTCTGGAGAGGTAAAGCAGCGATTAGTAAACTCGCCGAAGCAGCAAAAGTTTCACGTGATGTCGCTGCATCATGGTTAGCACGACAGGCAATATGGCAAATCTTCCTAAGTCCACCTAAAAGAATTCATTACCCGCATTTTGATGTTAGCGTTCCTAATGAAGTTCATCAAGCAGATATTTTATTTTTACCACATGATACTATTAAAACACGTGGACGAAAATCACGCACGTACAAATACGCGTTAACTGTCGTTGACATTGCGAGTAGATATAAAGAAGCGGAGCCGTTATCAACAAAAACAGCATCTGAAGTTGCATCTGCGTTTGAGCGCATTTATCAACGTGGTGGTCTACGATGGCCACGGTTATTACAAGTTGATCCCGGTAAAGAATTTCTTGGAGTAGTATCATCGTTGATGAAGAAACATAACGTTAAAATCAGACGAGGACATGCTGAAATTCATCGTGATCAGGCAATCGTTGAACGATTTAATAGAACACTTGCCGAGCGGTTATTCGGATATCAATATGCAAAGGAAATATCTACTGACTTCAAAGATAGATCTCGTGAATGCGTTGCAAGATTACCGAGTGTGATAGTTGCGTTGAATAATGAAATTACTCGTGCAACTTCCATGAAACCTTCTAATGCGATAAAAAAAAAAATATATACCCAATGGCTACGGACAACGACATGAATCTTTCTCTCAACCAGTATTAGGTAATGTTACAGTTAGATATTTATATGAACCTGGCGAACTTGAAGGTGGTAAAAAAAGAGCAGCCGATCCTATCTGGAGCGTGACTACACATAAAATTTCTAGCGTGGTTAGATCCACTGGTAGACCTCCAATATACAGACTAGATTCTACAGCCCCTCAACGCGGATTTGTACGTGAACAATTGCAAATAATTCCTGAGAATACACAATTACCACCACGTTCAATTTTGTAAACGTCCAGAGCCTCGACGTCGATTACACTCAAGACAAGTCAGCATCACATTATCACGTATATGACCAAGATCACTATTAATTCTGTCTATGGTAAATTGTCTTGGATCATTATTCGAACACTGCCATAACATATTACAGTTGCAACTTGCGCAATGATTATTTTGTAGTTGCTTTAGTGTTATAATAAATTCAATATCAATATCAAAATCACGCTTATTTTTTTTGTCACATTGTTTATAACCAGCTAATTTTTTCTTTATTACAACATCGTCATTAGTAATTTCCTCAGTTATCACATAATCTATAATAACCCTATGTAGTTGAGTTATTCTTCTAACACGAGATACTGCAAGATAGACTAAGTTTGACCATTCGATACGATCATCTACAATCCAGATATTTGTATCAGAGATAGTTAATCCCTGTGACGAATGAATCGTTATAGCGTATCCTAACACCCACGGTGATTTTTCCATGTTCAATGCGCTCTCAATAACATCACAGGCAACCAAAACAATGTCATTCAGTACAAGATTTTGTACTCGGATATTTTCAGCGTCTCCACCTGGTATTTCAGCTTCAATATTCTGTCGTCGAGTATCTGCTGGGCGATAGTACAAAGGTACAGGTAACGTTGGAAACTTTTCTTTATGTAACGTAAATAATTTCTTTTGTAGTTCATCACGAACTATCTTTCTACTCGCGACTATTAAATCAGCGGGATTCCATAAAGTCCAAAATTCATTCATAGAAGTCTCTGGAATTACTCCTCGCATTATCTCACATTGTACTCTGTCTGGTTGAAGTCTGATTAATTTTTTAAATTCCTTCAGCGGTTCATCGATAGCTCTATGGTCATTATGTATTTCTTCATAATAATTTACGTTATTCTTTAGCCATTCATGTGGAGACTGTCCAACAAGGGGTGGTGGTTGACCATGATCGCCGCACATAATCACAGCAGTATTCTTCAATAACAACCAATCAAGAAATGTTTTTAGTGTTTCTAACGACACAGTGCATATCTCGTCCCATATAATATATTTAGGTATATATTTTTCACCCATCCGCGATGGAGTCCATGTGTCTCCGCACCATCTAAAGAAACTGTGATATGTACATGATTTTACTCCTCGTTGCTTTATTTCTCTAGCAAGTTTGTGCGTCGGTGTTAAAACAATCATATCTGAGATATTATTCATAAATAAATTAATTACACGAGTTGTTTTACCTGAACCACCACACCCATTAAGATAAACGGTCTTATACCTAGATACAGGATCATACACAGATGGTGCAGATGACTTTGATGTTTGATTATTATTTCTGCAATATGTCTCCGCAATTTCAACATCTGCAGATTCAGAATAACTAAGTATATTTTCTTGTTTTATTCTCCATGTCCCCCATTCACCATTACCGAGTTTTAATAAATGTTTATATTTTTTATGTATATAAAATGAATCCGTAGCGACTCTGACAGCGTGACGAGGAAATTTATTTATCATCAATAGTAGGTTTATCGAAACATAAGCTAACATCGAAGATCTTAAATGAATAAATTGTGGTGAGTCGCCATCAAGGTAACTCACAATGATACCTAGTTTTGTTCCATCTGATAAATAAGCATTACATCTGTTTATAAACGTATTTTTTTCCGTTGTATCAGCGATTATAAAATCTAGTTCAGCGTCGTCCATAATCAATCTTGTACAATGTCGTTTATAATCGTATGAACCACCTTGAGTAAATTTACCGATTATCTTTCTACCAAGATCTTTTGTAAATTTCTCATCATGTTCATTTCTGCATTTATTTATTTTAATAATATGATCTTCATCAATATCAGGGAATTCTTTTCTGGTATCATCAATATTAAATCTGTTCGGTTCTGGTAACCAAACTTACTTCTGTGAACTATACGATATAATTGCTTCAGTTACTCTCAACGATATTAAAAATCCAGCATCAAGCATATACCGCAATAGTACTATCGGAACCCAAAATCGCTCTGAAAAATGTCTTCCAAACCAAGCATAAGTAATCGGATGGAGACCCTCTCTAAACTCGAATGATTCTACGTGAACAAATCCTGTTAGGTCAACATCTGGTCCTTCCATGGGAAGGGGTCCGTTTATTGCAACCCTGGTCATGTCATGTGTAGGATGTCCGAATCTCTTAAAGTATTTAGAACATACTCCATATCCAAGAAAATTCCCAGGATAACATGCAGCCATATCAACTGAGATAACATCATTATAATCGTATTTGGTGTTCCATAATCCACCGTGACCATATTCTACACAGCTTTTCTTGACATCTTCAAGGAATTCTGATCGTGTTGTTTTCCATGAATTTTTCTCCTGAGCGAAATGGGCGGCAACCGATGGTACGGTAAAACAGTTATTCAGTAATTGTCCGACTATGACATCATCAGAGGTATATTTCAATGCAAGATGTTCCATTTCTTCATGAAGAAATTCTGTACGGTAAATATCACCATTAGGCCGTACAAACTGATCGTAATGATCATATTCCGAACTCTGAAATAACCAAACGGATACAGGGTCGCTTTTGCTGATATTTTTAATAAAATCAAAGATGTCACCGTTATAAAACTTAACTTTTCTATCTCGTGGAAATATCGTTACAGCAGCAGTCCATGCGTGCGCGTTATGATCAACGATTGTTATAGGGTTTCCATTTTTTATATATTTTGGTTCGTATAATATATCTCCGGTTAGTGTTTTTACTGTTATTGGAAATCTTAATAACTTTTCTAGTTCAGCAACATCCTTAATAGATGCACCAGCATCTTTAACCGTTTCTGCCCATTTGTTTATTTTTTTACGTCTTAAATCAGTTAAACCATTACCACGTATCGCGTTTGTAAAGTGTTCTGTAACTCGTTCAGCTACGCAGTTTATTCTTGATATTTTCATCGGTTTGAGATCCGCAACATTAGGTTTATCATTTAGCGAATATATTCCATATACAACTGCAGTTGCTGGATAACTTTGTTTTTAGTAAGGTTTATCAACACCAGTAAGTATTCCGGACTTAGATTTATTATTCAAAAGAACAATATTACCCGACTGCACACGGACTGGATCACGCTTATCACGAATAATCCAAATATCTTCTTCTGTATTTACAATAACTTTTATTAAAATAAAATATTTTTGATTATCAAGGTGATTAATAATTACTTTTCCTCGTTTGTCATTCATCATATTAATAACATTTCCAACTCTGAATGTTGACCACACATGAGCAGCACCATCGTCACGAAATTCCTTTTTTGCTTCACGAATACGTTCGGTTACATCCTCATCCGTTAATGCCAGATCCTGCATCAAAACACTAAATTTATATTCTGATAGTTTGTCAAGATCGAATCTAGCAGGGGAAAGTTCAATAACGGATAATTCCTCCATATAATTAAAACAAATATTTAAATTAAAGTTTTAATATATATAATGTTTGAAACACAAAACAAATGTGCTTGGCTCAAAATTGGATATACTTCTACTTGTAATAAATCGTGTGTGAACAAATACTGCGGAAATCATGCACAGAGTATCAAAAATGGAAGTACAGGACCAATACCGTGTGTGAAATGCGGTGTTGGAGTAAGAGGAAAAACTCAATTGTGTCTAAAATGTGGTGGAAAAAAATATAGAGAACTAAAACGATATTATGACAAAAAAAAAATAACACTGACTCTCCTATAAAGACAGAAGAAGAATATCTGGTTAGATTTCAAAACAATGATTTAGACAAATAATATTATATATATATAATGGAGCAAAATGAATTTCTGAAACATCCAATCCTTACCAATTATGAAGCATCGCGAGAAGGTGTGATTAGAAATTGTCGGTTAAAGAAACCAGTCGGTAGTCTTAATAATATTGGTTATTTTAAATTCAATACTAATGGAAATAAAAATTATTACTCACATAAATTCGTATTTGAATGTCATTTTGGATTGATCAAGGATGGACTTGTAGTTGATCATATTGATGGAAACCCCCATAATAATCGGTTATCTAATTTACAGGCTATTACACAAAGTCAGAATACTGCACGGGGAAATACTGGAAAATGTAAAAAATTTGCAAGAAGATCTATTAAATCCATAAATACAGAAACAGACCAAGAAATTACTTTCCCATCAATTAATGTAGCTGCCAGATATTTTGGTATTTGCATGCCTTCAGTACAACGTGTCGCAAATAAAATATACAAATCTGCCCTTTCGAAAACATATAATCAGCGGATAGTATTTGAATATGTCTAACTCTCTATTCCTAACAAAAACAAATAGTTCGACTCTGTCAATTTTCCCAAGGATTTTGTTTAGCCATAATTACAGTCACTGACTCTGTCAGGGGTTCACCTTCACCGCTTTCAGCATTGACAGAATCAGATAGCATAATCTTTCTTAATTGCATTACACGATTATCCACAATCTTTTTCTTTCGTACTCGTGAGACAGTTCGGATTTAATATTTTCGATAGAACGTGCAAGAGGTGCAAATAGCTTTATCTGATTGTCGTTTACCATGGCTAGTGATTCAAGCATGGATTGATAAATTAATTTTATGAATCTGTAGTTTGAAGATAGTGTATATTTATTATCAAATTTTCTTTGTTGCAGTAATTCAAAATCGCACATAATTTTCTGAGGGTCGAGATTATCAGATATTTTTATTCCGTTATGTTTTAGTGTTTTAATAGCACAGATAATATCATTGATGTTTTCATGGTTCATTTTATATATATATATATATATATATATATATATATATATTTAATATAAAAAAATATTAGCTCCCATGACTTTTTTTTTTGTTTTGTCAGGGAGCTGTTTTGTTTGTGATATATGGTTATGAAATATATACAGATGGTTTATGATTTTGGACTGCACAAACATAAACTTATCCTAATGATTGTATGAACATGAATATATACAAATGGTGATGACGGGGGAATCTTGTCTACGTCCAACAGATTTTGTACACTCTCTCCCCATACAAAACCCCGGGAGTGTAAAAGGTACACCCCTCAAGGGTGTATGATAGGAGAGTGTATTTTGTCTGTTGTGGATATCGAGGAAATACTCCGGGTTCCCCCAATTAAATAAGCATCAGTCGCAAATGCAAGATAATATCTTTAGCATTTTTGGAGACTCGAACACGCGAGAGTCTGTAGAGCTTCGATCTACGTCAAACCGTCTTACCATTTCGGCCATCGTTCTCTTATCAATAATACAGTTAAATTTAAATATATATATAATATTTGTGCTGCTTCACAGGACTTGTATTACTAATAGAATGTAGAACTGTACTTCAGTTTTTCAAAATTCATAAAATAATTTGCGTGTATAAGTTATAGTTCGTTAATGTAACAGACAGACGGACTAATATACGCTATACACGTATATACAACTGGATTTGTACAGGTAACGTAGTAAGGGAAATAATCGTTCAATTTACTCCGCAGAGAGATAGCCGAGTTATCTCGCTTTATTATATATACAATTGCTTTAATCATAGAAAATTGATTATTATTCATGTATTTACTCATCAGATTATTTTTTTTTCTTCCCCTGATTAAATAATCATACGTTCTATGAGCGTACATACAGGTTTATATTTAGGGATTCGTTCCTCGTGTCCAAAATGTTTCCTGCCTGGTCAATGAGTTTGAAATTTATTCTTGTCAGAAATGGATTATGAACTCGCAGGTAAACGGGATTAATTGGTTCAATTACAATTAACCACCCTGGTGGATCTTTAGGGCTAAATGAATATAGTATATACCCTTGCTGAGCTTGGCTAGATTTAGAAAGATCTACCTGATAGCTACCTTCAATAACATCGCATACCAGATTGACTGCAATTGTTGTTGTTATGTTTACAATGTCCGGCGATATATGTCTACCGGCACCAAAGGGATTGTTATTGTGTTTTAGTATAACCGGTGGTGGGGCTATTTTTCTCCACGATTCAATTACTCCCGGATAATATTCTTCAATAAGATCATTTAATGATTTCTTCATTTCAGCATTATTTAAATCTGGTATAACAAATGTTTGTAAATCTTTTTCTGTTATTTTATAATGATCAAGAAATACTTGTTTAGATTCTGGATTTGTGTAACGATTTCCATCGAATTTAGTCGCAGTGTTTATAATACTTCGATTGACGATGTATAAATCGAATAAGATTCCATTTAAATGTTTTATTAACTCGATTATTTGCTGCTTTACACTTTCATTATAATGTTGAGATAATGAAATACGTAAATTTCTTAAATCATTAAACGTTTTATCGTATTCGGGTTTAAGAGTATCTAAAAAATATTTAATAAATCTTACATCAACAGTATAGGAACTAATCTTTGTCCTGGTGTCTGTGTTAATAATAAATAATGCTTTATTCAACTTGGGGATCCTTTTACCGTCAAAATCGGTAAAGTAATATCTATCGTCGTTTGGAAATCCAAATCTTGTATTATTCCATGGTTGTTTTCCTCGATATTCTGGATCTTTAATGAATTTTTCTTCACTCGTTTTAAATTTTTCTAATTTTGGTTCTGAAACTCCATTATAAACAGGTGCAACTTCAGGCCATCCTAACACTGATCTAATCGAACTCTGATAAATATCTACGAGGTAATCAGGAGAATTTATTTCAATCACCGCTGATAGTGTTGGTTCGTAAACAGTGATCGCTATTTTAGATTCTTTCCCTGTGATAGATTTAATTCTGCGTTGGAATTCATCATTAATCTGTTCTATTTGATAACTGCCCGTTGAAATTCCAACAACTTGCCAATCAGGTGTTCCATCTGGTTTATTTTTATCCGCAAATACCAGTGAATTATTTGGTTGTTGTCCACCAAACGGTTTTGACCTAATATTAGGCCAACTATAATAAACTCGTAATTGCGCTAATGTTATTTCCTTTGCTGGAATTGCAGTCGGAAAATTAACGCTAAATTCAGGATTGGTTGAACTAAATGATATCATAGTAGTTTTTGACGGCGTTGTATTAGCTACGATCTGCTGAAGTAATTCTAACGATGACATTATTATTATCGTTATTATTTAATTCTCCATCTTTCCGATATTATCACTAGCGATTATGAACACTTCATTGTAGGTTTTCATTATCGTTACGAACTCCTCATCGGATATTTTACCATCACTGAGATACGCTGAAATATACGAGCATAATTTAGTGTATACGGCTGTTGCTGTGTGCAATTTCATTATATACTCGTTTAGTTTATCATTCGTACACGTAGATATTTTTTTAGAGATAATACTGAAAATACCTGCGCATGTTGTTGCCGTTGAAACTATAATTGTTACAACTGCAGGCGCTGTCATCGTTATAATTGATAGTAATAATCCAGTTCCAGCAATAACAGCAGAAACCGAGTATACCATTATATCAATAACAACCATACGACGATGATATTTTTTTACCTTTATCGTGTAATCGTCGATGATATTTTTTAGTTTAGTTTGACACTCACATACTTGAGCGTATCTGTGACGTTGAACGTCGATAAATGACTCTTGATTCATTATATTTATCTAGATAACTAATTGAGGAGTTTCAGCTACAAATTCCAAGCACCACCAGTATAACGCTCTGGTTAAATTTTTATCAGATGCTTCCAGCAGAAATGTTTCTTCCGCATCTTTATTTATTATGACGGATACAACTCCAGAAAAATCATCGTTTGAATAACGCCATGGAAATGTAGTAAATATACTTAATTTTGACATGCTAAATATAGACAGTCTGCATATGCCAGTGACTTCTGCGGTGTGTTTGAGATTATTATCCTGCAGTGTCCATATTCCTAATCCTGATGCTACTGTGTATACCATGTTAATGATCTGCTTATGTGGAATTTTAACGAGATTAGTTTTTTCGATGATATTAGGAATGCCACTAACAATATCGTTGATTTTCATGTTAATGTCGGTAAGTTTTATGTCAACGACTGGTGGAGTTCCAAAAAAGTCATTAATATTTCTGTTTACATTTCTACGAAAATTTAGAAATGTTTGTACATGACTAATATATTCAGCTCTAAATGCAGCAATTCCATCATTGATAGTCGTTAATGAAGTAGTTATTGGAATTTCCCTATCGTCGACGTATTTTTTAGTTGCGGCGTCGAAATCTGTTTCTGGTGTTCTGAGATTATTAATACCATTATTATTCATGTCGAGAAATGCACGCATTATACCACCGCGCACTGACACGTACTTGGATTCTTGATCATCGACGTATTTTTTTGTTGCTGCGTCTGTATCTGCGATTGGATCTCCAAGATACGTAATTTTTCTTCCTGACATAATAATGTCACCGGTAAATACATCACCAGTTTTCTTAACATAATCGTTAACCGACTTACCGGAATCCTGTATTTTACCTTGATCAGTAAAAGTAACGACATTATTAACAACCGCATTTGGAATTCGTACAAGTACATCTAGTAGTTGTATATTACTCGTTTTTAATCGTCCTTGTTTGTCCTGAAAAACGACGACTTCATTTTGATCCACACTCGTGATATTTAATAAATCATCGATTTCATTTCTGAGCTGATCAAGAGTTGCATATTTAGATAAATCGATCTTCTGAGCTCTACCTGATGATCTTCCGTAAATATCTACCATTATATTTACTGATATCAGTTTAAGTGCTATGACGTAGTGTAGTGAACGCGTGTACGACTTTATGAGGCGGTGCTGTTGATTTTGATACAGCATCAAGCATAGCGAGGGTTTCACGGCCGCATATTGGAGGATCAGTTATTTTTTGTGTCGATAGCGTTGAATACCAGATTGGAATATCGCCGGTAACGTACTTTAAAAATTCTTTTGGTGGTGCTAATCCATACGAATCGAAATAAATAATTCCACGTGGATCAATTGCATATCCTACCCAGTGCGTGCCTGGGCCAGAGTTTTTATCGAGATTAATGATACCGGTTTCATGTTGCATTGCAACGGTAGGTAATTGATCGCGCATAAAAACACCTCTGAAATTTTTTATTTTTAATTGCTTAGCAGCATTAAGTAAATCAAAATTGGACATGGGTGTTATTAGTAAACTGTCCCTGGTAATCTTAGACCCTTTCCGTACCAGTGTGGGGTCCCTGGCAATCTTAGACCCCGACCGTATGCTGGGCCTGATAATCTTAGACGGCCCGGCTGTGGCACGTTTGGTGCTCTTAGACGTCTTCCGTGTTGTTTTGCCCGTGATCTTTTTTTTGAACTTTCTACGTGTATAATTCCCTGTCCGGTTGCTTTCTTTAATGCCATTCCAGCAGCGGTTCCAACAGCACCTAGCGCAGCTGCCTTTGCAACAGCTGGTGCTGCAGCTGCTATTAATGCTGGTATTGCTGCGAGAAGTGGAAATATACCACCCGTTTTAGCAATATCTTTGATGGCGCCCGCAGAAAGATTAAGTTTGACGCCTTTATTTGATTTTTTAGCGTCGTTGAAGTTTTTGAACTGACGCTCGGTCAACGATAGTTTATTTGCACCGGTCATCTGTTCTCGCTTTAGCGATATTTTTATTCCACAATTATTTTTTGATGCTGATTGCAGCCTTTTAATCTGACCAGGAGTCAGACTCACACTAACGTGATGATATGACATTATAATTATTATCCTGATTTTAAATCAGGTGATCTAATTACATGTTTTCTACTGGAGCATCAATAACTCTCATTCGTCCACCAACGCCTTCGAGTAACATCGATTTATCGCTGAGTATAACTGCAATTGCTCTGTAATTAACAATAACTCCTCGAGTCACACGAGCTCGAAGATGAATATCTACAATAGATTGTCTGGTTAAATCTAAATGTTTTAGTGAAAAGTAATAAATCGGATACAGCGATGTAAAATCTAGCTGCGATATTTGTAAACCAGTATCAATGTTTTGATCACGACCCATGAATGTCATTAATCGATGATAGGCACGTGCTACATGATTTTGATCAAAATCTAACAAAATATCCTCGGATGGCTCTTGATGTCCATTTATCCTCAATGAAATCTCAGAAACACCGAGTTGGTCAAATATCATTATACTTTCATCTTGATTGTTTATTCGTGCAACATCTTGAAACGCAATAAATATATGTCGCGGTGCAGAAACACCCTGCTGAGAAGCTATCTGCCACGTAAATAAACCATCAATTGCACTCTGAACAGCATCTGTGGTCATAGTCAACCATGACAAAGTTGATTTACCGCCTTGACTCATAAAAGATAACAACCGGTCATCTTCGGATATTGACGGAGTCATCACTGGCATCCACAGGGAAAGTTTTGTTAGTACTACTTTACCAGGATCGCCAATGGGTTTCCATATTGCATCATCATCAGTGCTTTTTCGTACAAGTACAACTGTATGTTTAGCTCCGAAAATAACTTTTCTGACACCTCTGCAGAATCCAAAAATATGTGACAACGGAATTGCACATGAAAATCTTCTCCTATCACCTTTTAACATTGATTTACGTACTGCAAATCCTAAGTTAAAATTTGGATTATCACCATGAACCACCATATCCCACACATCAGCGTCAGCGTTATCGGCGAAGTTTCTTGGTCGTCTTTTATTATACCTTTCGTTATCAGAGTGGTTAGAAGTATCCTTGACAAACATCATTGATGGACCAGCTGATCTTGAGTAATCGTCGCTGTATCTCGCAAGACCAAGTATTGTTGTAGCAACATCGACGTCTTTCTGAATTCATTCAATATTTTTTCCGTCAATCATGTACGTAGCGCTATCAAATAACGCCATAATACCATTATTAACAAAACCAACAACAATATTAGCGGCGTATGCTACTGGTGCTGCAGGAGCAACATTATTTAAAATTTCACCTTCGACTTCAATAAATGCTTCAGCGGGTAGGAAATATCTGCTTGTATCCTGAACCTGTAGTTCGATTCGTCCACGCTGATCTGGAATTCGTGCGTCGTAAGAATAATACTGATAATCGCGCACAGACTCATCTTTGAGAACTGGTGCGTCCATGTCAAACGCGGGGTCAGATATGCGCTTAAACATCTTTATTATTATCGTCTTCGTCTAACTCGAAGACCACTTCCTGCTATCAGACTAGCGGTTATATTTTTTTCCTTTTCCGACATTGGATATCAGCTAACTCCGCTAGTTTTTGATTAGCGGCTTGATTTATTATTTTACTTACACTTGCGGGCATCACTTCAGTGCTAGGTAATTTCACAGGTCGGGTCGGTCTGCGTATTAATCGTGATAGTCTATCTTTAATTGCTGAAAACGCTTTGCTAGCGAGATTACCAACAGCGCCTATACCTTTTTCACGAACAACATCAATAGCTTTCATTCCTAGTTGCTTTGCAATCGGTATTGCTTTTGGGGCTATCCTTCTAAACAGACCCTGAATAACATCACCTAGTCCATCTCCGTAGGTTGCTCTGTATACAGGTAATCGAGAGTTTATTACCCTGACCATGGTAGGTCCACGTTGAGTACCATGCACGATCATTGTTATTATTAACTGTTTTTATCACTAATTACATACTTAATCACTATAATAATCATCGGCGATTTCATTAATGAGAGATCGATATACATTAATATCCATGATGCCGCCACTAAATAATCGTTTACAAATATCAGCTACTTCATTAATGATTTCTGGGGAATTATTACCAGCTCGTTTTCCTCCGATGAGAATTTCTAGTCGATCAACATCAGCAAGGACATTATTGGGACAAGTAATAAAACCACTTCCTAGACCAGTTCCAGTTGCACCTGGAGCGTCTTGAAATTCTTCCTCAGTTTGTCGTGATGATCTCAATCGTCTCATTGCTTCTCGTCGTTCTTGTTCTCGTTGTTGTAGCTCTTGTTCTAGTTGTTGTGATCGTTTTATTTTTTCTCGTCGTTCTTGTTCTCGTTGTTGTAGCTCTTGTTGTTGTTGTTGTGCTCGTTGTGGTGATGGTGGTTCAGATTGTTGTTCTTGTTTTCGTTGTTGTTCTAGTTGTTGTCGTTCTTGTTGTTGTTCTTGTTCTCGTTGATATTGTTGTTGTTTAATTATTTGTTGTTGTTGTTCTGGTGGTAATTGTATAAAGGAAATATAACTATCTATTGCATGAATATACTCAATATATCTTGGATCACTATTTCTAGCCTGATCAACGTTATGGTATATGCGAAATATCCATTTGTACCAATTATCACGACCTATAGGTTTATCAACATATTCAGGTTTTAAATAATTTTTTCGATTATTGAAACTTTTCACAGCAATCACAGCTAAATCTCCTTGATTTTTAATATTTTTAATATAATCAATAGCACCTTCGATAAATTTGTCATTTATGTTAATTCTTTCTTCTTGTTCTGGTAGACGTTCCTTTATATCACCTATTTCAGCACCTTCAGGTTGATCTTCATCTTTAGGTATTTCCGGGACTGGCATCGCAGCAGCTATTTCGGCTGGAAGTTCACGTAAAATTTCTTTTGTCTTTTTTGTTCTTCTTGCTATTTTTTCAGTTCCTTCTGCTATTTTTCCAGTTGCTTCAGCGGTTTTCTCTAACACAGGTTGAATACCTTTAGTGGTCTCAGTGATAGGTTTAAATAATTTTTTTGTATCCTCTTCAAATTCAACTTGAGATTCCTGACGCGATTGTAGTTGTTGCTTAACAGAATCACGAACGGGTAGATATTTTTAATTGCCTCTAGTCGCTCTCGAGCTAATTTAGCTGAGTGTGGTTCTCCAATACTCATTATTGATAATATCTATATGGCTGTTTAATTTATAGCAGCAGAGAGGGTGAATGACATACGTACGTGACCAGATTGTGAAAAAATCTGGTCAATTAAAGAAGTTTTCATTATTAAGGCAAAAACTTCTTTTTTCAGCTTTCGTAGGAACTCTTAATTTTCAAAAATAAGGTCTCTACAAAGTTGTAGGGGTTCACCCTCTCTGCTGCTACAGTCCATCAGTTGGCCCATTCATGTTCAGCCGAAGTTAACGCATTTATGTTAGCGTTTGTTGTTTATATGTCCTTAAGTACTAATCAAGTACTTAGCTTGTTTCATTTCACTAAATTCACTTTTACTTGCTGCCTTATAAAATGCTTTGCTTGCCCATATCTGAAGTTATCCGTTGTGTGTTTTGTCCAAAATGTATAGGTATTATGATGTGTTTGTCTTGCTAATCATGCTTGTTATAGTGACTCATATTTGTATGTAATATCGGTAAATCTCGTTAAAACTTGTGTTGAATGATTGGTTTAATCCATGTCGACGTTAAAAAAATCTTGTCTTATCTCTTTTCTTTTCTCTTATCTTATCTAATGTTATGCCCTCTATCTTCCAAAGGGTGCAAGGGATAGTTTTTATGCAAATTTAATATTGCATACACCTGCCTAATATAAAAATTTATAAAAAATAAAACACATAAGTGAGGTCAGAAAGTTCCATACCTTTGGGATAGGTATAATAAAGTAAAACATAAGAATATCATTAACTTGTCCTGACAAGTCAGTGGAAATTCATAGAATAAAAAGTTGTTGCACCCCACCCGTAAATTTATTCATGCATTTTTCATGTCCAAGTGCCATTTTTGAGAGCACGTGATGCTCACAGTACAAACACAAGCCCTTTCCCGGGATGAAAGTTTTGGAAAACATTGTGTACTTGATAGCTTGATGCAATTCAAACCGGTTATCATCCAGGCAGTTTTTGAAATATACTACTTGCCTTGAACCAACATGTCTACTGCTATATGTGGCTAGCTCTGCTTCATAGCCAACTATAGGTATTTCACTGGCCATTTTATAGATAGTTCCCGAATGACGTCATCAGCCGCCATATTTGTGGTCAGCTGGCAGATTTACCGTTGACTTTATATGGTGTTTGGAAGTTGAAATAAATTCATTGAATCTCAAGATACTTTTACGAATGTTACATACATAAACAGAACGCAATTCAAGCTTTCTGTTAGTATCTATATTTGTGATTTATAAGTTGACTTTGCTTCAATGTGCCTCGTTAAAAATGGAAAATTTTGGTGACTGCATATAGGAGAAACTGCCAGGTTGCCCATTATCCAGGTAAAATGGGCAAAATATCGTCTGCTATTGACGTCATCGGGAAGCATCTATACTGCGCAGTGACTACATGAACTGTACATACCTCACATCAATTTCAATGGTAACACAAGTCGGAAGACCAACTTCAAAATATGTCCATATTTTTGATTATTAAACAATAATAGCTCAGAATTTCACATCATAGTCTGAAGTTAAGATGTTTGAACAGGGACAAATTTACGAAACTGTCCCCTGTTAGGAAAAAGAAACAAAGAGGGGGAGGTCAAAATACGAAACTAAATTGTGAGACCAAGGCAGTAGACTTCCGGTTTTCTTACGGATGCGCACTGCATAACAGTTCCGCCAAAATACTGTTGCCAGGAGGCTAGGTCAGGTACTAAAGCAATTGTTTCCGTCTTTATTTCGCCTTGGCGGCACCTGTTACAGACAACCAGAATGGCGAAAGAGCCCATGCCAGATGTACTGTTCCAGCAGTTAATGAGCAAAATAAATCAGGTAAAGTTTAGTCTAAATAAGGCCGTTTCTATGGTGTATCCATCCAAGGCTGTTATAAATCTCGTTGCTGTAAAAAAAAAAAGTAGGTGCTCCATTCTATGTATATGTGTATGGTTTAACGATACGTCAACACAGTTCTGACTATACAATGCCGAGTAAATGTGTGCATCCTAAAAAGTTACACCAAAAATATAAAAGCATGAAAAGAGGAAAATTCATAAATACGACGTCGAATTGTTGATGTAAACGTAACTCTTAGAAAAGCAAACCTTCTCAGCGTTAGCATCATTATAGAATGCAAAAAATCACAAAAGTGAAATGTTAAATCGGATTTGCATTTGTAATGCATACAGTTATATCAATAAAGATTTTAAGGGTTTCCTGACTTTGGTAGCACTCAAACAGTTTCGTATAATTTGCTGAAGGGGTACAAAAAATTGGTATTGACTTCGCGTTTCTCCCTTGTTATTTAGAGTGGTGTGATTTTGTGTTGTGTTGGTTAGGGTTAGGGTGTACATGATGACAATTCTAATATAATGCTTTTATGTTGTATGGGTTAGGGTTTGGGTGCACATGATGACAATTGTAACACAGAAACACATATGTGCTTGGAAGGGACCCATGCAGTAATACTCATTACCTGTTTTATCTTTATATTAAGTTCACAAACACTAAATGGATGTTACATCCTGGACTACCTGGTTTTTATGCACTTAAGCACTTACTTTCACCTTTTCAGAAATATACTTCGTTCATGGTGATTTCTCTTATTACTTTGGAAACATTAGTAAGTCACCCATTTTGATGCACTTCACAGAAGTCATTTTCTCCCTATGACACTACTGTACACATAATCTGGAGAAAATAATATATTGCAAAGTAATATCAACAGCACATGGAAAACTCAAGTTTATTGGAAAAATTGCATTAAAAAAACTTATTTAGTATTCCTAAAGTGTTTCTTATATTTATAATAATCTTCATTTGGAACAGACTTTTTCACAAATGCCAAAGGAATCCAGTTGGGAAAATCATAATAAAAATGTTTACTTATGATTAAAACAATTAGATTTACTGTATAATTGTTTTCCAGTACATATTTGGCATTGTTAATATACAGAACCTCGATTACTGAATGTACATTTTTTCAAAACTTTGTAACTGGTTTGCATCCTTCATAGCTAATGTCTGTAAAATTACAAATAATCAGAGACAGAAGACATAATGTTGCAAGAGACCTTTTTATTTTCATTTATTGTAATTCTTACTATTATCAAACCAATTTATAAATAACAAATTGGTTAAAATTAATTAAATATCTAGATTCTCTAAAAGGCTAATTGAAAATTTACTATTAAAGTAAAATTTCTTATTTATCAGGTAGAATATAATACAATATGTTTTAAATAAGAATATAGAGGATGCTGATTTAGTTATGAAATATATCATAAAATTATGTTTCATCTAAATTTCAACAAATAATAATAACAAAAGGAGTACCTCAGAATATTACTAATGACAGATCCATATAAAACTTTATAACATTGTACAACATTCTAAACAGTGTTACGGATGCAGTTATCAGCTGTGAGAAATGTGGCTAACATATGCTGAATAGCAGACTGGATGCTTCTTATCGTGGGAGGTTGCTTTGCCCCATCACAATAGCTGATAAGGATTTTTATGAGAACTTACTGATTGATAAAGGGAATTAGTGAAATGCAATTTTTTTTCATGGTATGTACTTTTGTTTCATTTCAAAAATGAGAATATTAGGATTGATACAAATGTTTCTGTCAGCATGACTTGGCTTGATCAATGTAAAAACAAATGTTGTTTGTCACATCAATGAGAGATATGTACTCTCAAGAACTGAGTTTATTACCCTATGTTAAATAGGAGAGCATCAAATTAAGGTGTCAGATGATAGTAATCACATACCCACCCATCACTTTGTACCCCCTACCAATTTAATACAAAAAGAATTAAGGATATAAAAAATGGACAGAACTTATCTTATTCATCAGTTTATAATTTCTTACCTGATTGTGGCAAGGAGATGCCAAAACACCACCATCTTGCTGGCATTTCTGGTAACATGGTCACCATATGTGCATGGGTGAGTCAGTGTCTTCAAGCAGCAGGTGTGGTTCAGTTCACCATCATTGATAATATAAATAATTCCATAATCTTTTTAAACACATGTATGCAGAGTTCCTCCTTGTTTATTTGTTCAGTTTGGTTTAGAAATATTGAAATTAGACATTGCTGATGTTTGACAAAGATGACGCAAACTTTACTGAAATGGACTATTCTAGAAACCGGGAGAGGACAGTGAGCAGTCTATCGTCTTGTTTACATCAAGAGTATGGCTGTCAAAACTTTAACAAACATCTACCGCGTACCCGTTGATCCTAATGATCGGTTACCCGGATGCTTGATCAAAGGGAAATTGTATTAAATGTATACAAACCTGAATTGCTTTGATGTAGGTTGATGCTGCATGAACAGCATGCAAAAGCCTATTTTTTCGGTGGGCAAAGTGTACTTTAAAGAACTGCCCATTTTGTATTGATTCATATCAAGATATAAGTAAATAAAATAAGCCAACTTTTGAAATATCTGTAAAATAAAAGAAATAAAACATGAATAATGATAATGTCATCTGGTACAAAGTCATCGTCAGTGGCTCATTTTATTACCTTGGTTTTTATCAACAGGCGGGTACTTGAGTATCTATATACCCATTGGCAGGCCTATTCAAGAGCTTCCTCTTCTTGGCATTTCAAACCAAAAGGGTGTTTCTCTAGTAACATGATCACCATGTTTGCATTTCATTTCAAATGCCAATGAGCTGACAGTGTTTGGGACCCCCTGGCAAAAATCAAGTTATAAATTGATGCATAAAATGACAAAGTTTTGTGTATTGGTTTGCAACCTTGATACTTTTGATTTTCAGAATTGATAGGGAGTAGTGTCAGAAAGCAATGATGCTATGAGATCCCCTTACTCCTTATGGCTTTTGATTATTGTTATATATGAGATGATCAACCACAGTGTTAATGACCAAATCAAGTAAACAATAAAATAGAATACAAAATTAATGGATGGAATAACAGAGATCTGAGCAGAAATATAGAACAGAATAACACAAGCCCGCATATGTAAATATAACAATTGAATAAATTGCATAAACAAAATGAAATTGAACACAACATTTGAATGATCTGCTTTTTCTTAGAGATAGACTTACAAACTTTATGCAAAATTCAGTTAGCTGTTCTTTTGTACTGATAGAACAAATTTCATCACAAACTTTATGCAAAATTTAGTTAGCTGTTGTACTGATAGAACAGGGACCACACCGGTGGCCTAGTGGTTAGAGCATCTGCCTCAGATGCAGGAGGTTGCAGGTTCGAATCCCAGCCAAGTCATACCAAAAACTTATAAATGGTACTAAAAGCTGCCTCGCTAGATGCACAGCATTAAGAGTTTAGTGTTAGGACTGGTTGGCCTGGTGTCAGGATAATGTAACTGGGTGGGACATCATGATATGTGTCAGCGGCATGATGTCCCAGTGCTAGACATCACTATAAATTGCCACACTGCAGACGTCATAGCAATATGACTGAAAAATTGCTAAAGCTACGTTAAAAATCCAGATTGCATAAATACACAGAGAGTACTGAGAGAACAAATCTCATCACAAACTTTACGCGAAATTCAATTAGCTGTTCTGTTGTACTGATAGAACGAATTTCATCATATAATCAAGTGACTGAACTCAAGTTGCCAGCATGTCCTTTTTGTCTTTTCCAGATCGCTGTTGGTGAATGGTTGGTGTTGCCATATTTATTTTCCTTCTCTCTATCTCTTTCAAGCCTCTTCAGGTCACCAACCATCTTGGCTGAAGACTGTGATCTTTTCCCACTGTGTAATACATTATGGAGCTATTTGTTTCCTTCAGATTAAAAATATAATACCCAACCTAAATACTTGTCAGGTTCTTTTTTTTTTTCCTTCTCCAGCAATCAACAATATTCTGGCTTTTTTACATCAGGTATCATCTATTGTAATTCAACAGAACTAAGCAATGGTCAGTTCACAACCTAATACACACTCAAATCCCTGTTAACCTGAATTTATTTCTTTTCTAGTGGCATCTCACATTCTAATTGGAACTATGACATAATTAGACCTCTCAGATAACTATTACTGCCCCACTATGGCTATAAATAACCAGCTGAGCTATGCCTGACATAATTGCTTATACCCTCGATTCTGTGTTGAAAAGAAGTCACAGCTTAATTACACAATGAATTAATGGACTTCATTCCTTTTCCTAACTACATTGCTTTGCTAATTAGCAATTTATTGACATACATTTCCAGACATAGTAAAATCAGTTCTCAGCATACATGATACAAATCATTTAAAACATAATTTACTTCTCACCAGAAATGCATGAAATCATTATGATACTTGATTTTTATTTTACATACAAAACAGCTAGATCTGAACTCATTAATATAATACATGAGTCATATAACATTTGAGACAAAATGCATGCAAACAGTTACTTCTGAACTCCATGAAAAATTGATGTATGAATTTAAAATGAATAAATTTAGCAAATAATTACAAACTTACATCAGTGAACATTATATTGTATGCAATTGAGACTAATCTTGTGCTTTGAGACACGCACCTTTCTGTGAATTCGAATCTCTGTCTCCCCTTGAATCTTTATTTCTTTTTATGTGCCCCTAGGACGATCTAACGAGAACAAATTATTTTCTGGAGCTAAAATTCTGGCTCCCCTCAGAACTTAGACTGACTAATTTCACGAGGAGAATTTCTTAAACGCCTGAATTCTGTCCAGGAACTTAGCCAGTCAGGATTGCTTTCTTTATCCACCAATAATGTTATCACTCACATCAAAGTCAGAATAATCCTCTCTAATCTGCCTTTATTAATAAATAATCTGGAAAATGTCATTTTATGACATGTTTCAAATGGCCCAAGACTTCCTAAAATTCTCACTTGTTTGTCTCAACTGGTGTCATTTTCTGCTAATGACCTTGTGTTAACATGGTCACCTTCTATGTCACTGATGATCATTGAATTGACCCTAATTAAATTTTAGTTCATGCCTCCAAGCAGGAGAGGTTAACTATTACAATTTGCCAAAAGTTATTGCGGGCCTAGACAATACATCGGTATTAATGGTTACTTGTTGTGCTGACCAAGACAGAATGTTCTGCAAAAATATACAAAATTTTGCACCATTACAGATACAAACAGACAGGAGGGTGTGTGAGTACTATTGGGGTTTTTTCTTTTTTTCTTGCAATGCATACATATTTTTAACACTCAGTGAAATGAAGTTTAAAACCACCATATATGTACTTTGATGATGCAAAATGAGATAGCAGAATAAATTTACCATTTAAAGCGAAAATGATCAGAGACTGTGGATAATGAAATCTGGTGCAGATGCCTAAATTGTTGCCAAGAAACTAGTTTGGTCAGATGCCTAATCTAGTGTTGTCACCTTTATATGCCTTTTTAGAACTTATCATCAGCAATAAGGAGGCCCTTACCTGAAGTATTGTTGATGCAGTTACTAACAAAATAATTCAGTGAAAATTATATAAATAATATTCTTTCAATAGTGTATACATACAAATTATCAAACCATAGTTGCCCACAAGACTACCATACTGGAAAATCATGTCAATGAGCAAAATCACCTGGATGTCCAATTACAAATTTCCAAACACAATTCATTCGAAGATGATTAGTTAATTGTAAAATCAAATATTCTCCTGAAATATCCAATCAGATTTTTAACTTTCTTTGTAAATAAATGTCAAAAACATTTATGATTTGATTCTCATTTGGATATTAATATTTGAGATACATCGGTTTTCTTTCATGTTCTTGGAACACAAAGAAATGCTAAGATTACAGTGAAACAACCAATTTCATAATTCTAAAAATAGGCATTATTCTGACTGTCAATAAATATAATTTGTCCTGTAACATTTATCCTATGTTAAGGTAAAATCTTTCTCTATGTTCATTTGAGTAAGTATTTTTATAGGTTGAAAATTATTTGCAAATGTTTATAAGTTTTTTTTATGGAGGGATTTGAAAACATTATCAGTCTCAGTATGTGATGGATTTGTAGTTATAATAAATGTAATTTTTGTTTGCAAAATAAATGTCCCAGATTAGATACACAGTGAACTTGATTTTGGAAACGGTAAAGTATAAAATAAAGATGTACTTATACAGTCATTAAGAAAAGCTAACAGATAATACAAATTAAATATACATAACAGCATTTATCTGGTGATATCATTTTTCCATCAAATATATTACATGATCACATTAGAATAACTTTCTGCTACCTTGGAATCAAGCCCTTCCAGAAAGATGAAAAAAATATCTTTCTGTCTATATCTTTTTGTCTATATTATTTTAGTCAAAGGGAAGCAATTCTTACAGGTCAACTCCCTTCTATCTGCTATCTCGACACCATTATACCCGCATGTGCCAGTCTTTACTTTTGCTGCAGTACACTAAGATGTCCTCAATACAAGCTAGTTAAATTCTATAACAGTTATAACTTCAGTTCAATCATCCAAGTTTCTTTCTCTGTTGTGCAGTTAGTCATAGTATTGTTTTATATGGTGCATAAAACATTTTAGTAAAATTGGGTAAATATATTAATATTTTTGTAATTTTTTTTATATTTTTGTAATTATCATACTGTTCAGTTTTGTCACATGTGATTTTGAATGGTAACAATCAGTTACATTGGAGAAAGTTTCAGGTGTTGTACTTGCCAGTTATTACACTACTAAGTAATTTCAATAATGCAATTTAAATTTTATATATATATATATATATATATATATATATATATATATATATATATATATATATATATATATTGTATGCATTTGTTTGTTCCTCTTCTTCAATACAGAGATGACAACCAAGTGTGTGAAGTATAAACAATTTAAGGTCATGGAGGATGGACATGTCTACACATGTAAATGCACTTTGGTACAAAAGTACTTGTTACAACCAGCAGTTGGAAAAAGCAGTGCAAGGGCTGCAAAAATGTTTAACTACACTTCATGTCTAATTTGTTGATTAGTCAAATGATGGAGCATTTGCAATCTCAGTAACACAAAAGATTCCTTATGGCGAGTCATTTGCATGCAACTATCTCACCCCACTGGTAAAAAGTCATGTACAGAGATGTTTCTCAAATGTACCATGTCTAAATATTTATAAACTGCACAGACAAGTCTTTAATGCCTGGTCAGAGTTAGTCAGGAACATTGTGTCAACTTCCTTCCTACATGATTTAACACAAAATATTTCTGGCTACAAAGTCCAGTGGCAGCCAATTGAGACCTGCAATAGAGTTGTGACAGGTACATGATCAATCTTGACATGTCCAATATGTACTTCAACATACCGATTCATATGGCCCCTGGATCTAACCCATTGCACCTTCACTAGGTGTTCAGGATGTCTGCCACAGCGACAGTGACATTCCTGCACAACACAACACAAAAACATTTGGTAAGTTGGGTTTTTGGTTCAAGACATGAACATCTTTACTTCCCTTACTGTGTGGTAAAAATCAGTGTAGAGAATTTAGACCATGTCCCTTCTCAACATTTTGTTTCATTGAGGTAAGGAAGCCTTAACACATATCAACTTGGCATCTTCCTCCCAAATTCATTGAAAGTATAGCTCATGCATCAGAGAAAACACCAAACAAGACATTGTTAGGCTTTGAAGTTTCTTACAGGTCGTTGTGGCAGTGGACCTGTTTCAATACCGGTTTACTACTGGACCTGTGATGGTGGATTCTTTAGGCTCTTCATATCAACCTCTTGGAAATAAAAGTCAATCTCAGTACCTTCACACATGGGTAGAATATATCAATGGAAATATAGTCCTGATAATCATAGATAATTCAGTTGAGGTGATGTACCTCTGTACAGGGGAAGCAATTATCAGACCTTTGCCTCACGGTAGGGGAATACCTTCATGGGTACTCCCAATATCAGGTAATATTCAAGTCTGACACTTTACTGGCTGGCTCACTGTCATGGCCAAATCATTATCGAGGGAAGACAACTGCTTCATACAAAGTTATCTATCTGATGCTTGACATTTCTATTTTGCCACAACCCCAATAACATGGGCCATGCCTGCTCTTTTAATCAGCTAGGAGGTAATGTGGGCATACACCTTTCCTCCATCAGTTTTAATTAACAAATGAGGGGTGCAGACTGCAGTGGATCTGATTGCCCCACTACGATGAAACATCCCGGATCAACGATCTGCTTGATTTAGTGACAAACATACCAAGACAGGTGATAGCAACCTCCACTTCACTCAAGAATTTTAGATTGACACTAATCCATCCATGTCCAGAGACTCATGCTTATCTTATGCTTCCTAACAGGAATGTCTGAATCAAAATGCAGTATGGAGCTTCAGTCTTGGAGAGGATTGCAGCAGTTGAAGATCCTTCAGTTGGAGGACGTACAAGGGGAGATCATGTGTTTTTAAATGACTGGTGTCATGTCCATGACATCAAACCACTCTTTCCCAGATGGTGAATTTCTTTCTCTTTCTCTTGAAGGCAAGAAGTTAGCACCTATTACAATCAAGGGATACTATTTCATGATCTCAGAAATGTTCAGACATATGGAAGAGATGCTTTTGGCCACAACAAGGTAATCTCTGATTTGTGGTCAAAATTTTAAAATATAGACCATGCAGTCACTAGTAAACGAACAATAACTATTTATTTCCTTTCCTTGTTGGAGCAGTTGAAAGAAGCAAAGCTGCAAGACCCTGTATGTACACTCAGCCGAGATCCACCAACAATATCCACATCCGCATAAACTTTAAAAGACTATTCCTACTTATGAAGGCAGGAATGCAAAACATTACCCCACAAACATTGGCCACTTGGCTAAAGGAAGTTATTAAATCAGTGTACTCTTGACTCACACAAGATCAGCTACATTAATGATCATTTCAGCTCACAAATTATGAGCAACTTTCATGAGCCTGGCTTTGAACGTAATGTCTCAATTTGGGACATAGTGGAGTCAGGTGACTGGCATGCCTAGTCTTCCTTCTCTAGCTTCCATTTGAGTGAAATGGCCTCACTATGGAGGGAACTGAATCTAATTTGGTTAGTGGTAGCTGCACAGACAATGACCACTCTCCATTCATGAAAGCACAACCTTTTACCCAGAAATGAATTTGCCACTTTTCGCTGTATATGCCTGTGAAACTTTTGATGGTGAGATAATATTCAAGTGCAGAATCCCACAGGGAGCCCCCCAAGTACATGTGTAAACAAATATGCTCTTGTTGTGCTAGACTTATATTAGGAGAAGTTCATCCTTTTAGTTATAGTCTCCTTACATAATGTGTTTAGGTCATGTATTTGATAGAGAAAGCAGGCCTTTTTGTAAACTATGTTTCTCCAGTAATACTTAAAGGATCATATTACAATTACCTACAATTTGGCAAACTTTGTTTCACTCAAGTAATGAACTGGCACATCCAGGTATAATGGTGGCCACCTAGAGGGTAGAAAGGGGAGTTAACCTATAAGAGTGTCTCCCTTTGTCTATACAATATGTAGACAGAAAGCCATGTTTTTACTTTCCAGGAGGGCTGGATTCGGAAGTTGCAGAATGTTATCTTAATGTAATGTGATCAGTTAAGTATTATCAAAGAAACATAATTTACTAAAATATTTGCTTTCTCACCCTGTATACTGTCTTAAATTTATCTATTATGCATAAAATGCATAATACAAACTCTTGACATTTGCTACTCACCGGCACTAACTTAAAGTCTGATGTCCAAGCATTTTTGAACTTCTTGTATTAAATTTTAGCCGATAGTTTGTTTACATTGGGAGAAAGTGCATGTTTTGATGTTTTGGCATGAATTGGCTGCAAAAAAAGATTTAGGGAGAGTCCCTTAATATTCCACTTAAAACAGCTTCAGAAACACAGTAACAATCAAACATGATAAAAAAAATCAAAATGCTCAGGCAGTTGTTTCTGCCAAAATCTATTTTTGGTCGATTTCTCCTTTTTATCTCACTACTGCCAAAGGTCAGTTGATTTTTACTCAAAAATTAGCCAGTTTACTGAACACACGTCAGTTGTATAATAATTGCATCAGCACACATCACTGCACTGATTATTTTACTGGTGGAACAGTTCCTGTAGCCAGTAGATTGGTAGTAATTGCTTTCTGTAATGCCTGCATAGAACAGGCAAAAATAATGGCTACTTTTTTAAAAATTAATAAATTTTTTCATTTCCAAAAGTGGTAGATTTCAACTAGGAAACAGTTTGTGTGTGTATAGCCTTTCTTTATATCTATCATCAAACAAACACACACATACATACATAAATGATCATCTGCACACATACACACACACACACACACACATATACATAAATGATTGTCTATACAGTCACACACATAAATGGTCATCTACACACAAACACACATACATGATCATCTACACACAAACACATACATATATAAATGATCATCTACACACAAACACATACATAAATAATCATCTACACACAAACACACATATATGATCATCTACAAACACTTACATACATAAATGATCATCTACACACAAATATTATACATAAATGATCATCTACACACAAAACACACATAAATGATCATCTATATACACACATGCATAAATGATCATCTACACACACACATATACATAAATGATCATCTACACACACACATACATAAATGATCATCTATACACACACATGCATAAATGATCATCTACACACACACATATACATAAATGATCATCTACACACACACATACATAAATGATCATCTACACACACATGCATAAATGATCATCTACACACAAAACACACATAAATAATCATCTACACACACACACATACATAAATGATCATCTACACACACACACGTACATAAATGATCACCATTATGACTACCAGCAATACTCTACGGACTGTTTAGATGCCAGACCTCTATAATTTTATTCTACATCTATTAGTCCTTCTCAGTTTATTAGCCTTGACCCCTGGAAATGAACATGTTATAGTTGTTATTATCTCCTTGACCCCTTGAAATGAACATGTTATAGTTGTTATTATCAATTTTATTGTTGTCATCATCAAAACCATCATCATCATCACCATCATTAGTGGTGAACAATTTGAATTTAAATTTCCTCCCACCTAATTTCCAATTCTTTCTTGCAGGAAACTAATTCAAGGGAGAGGAAAATAGAGATTCTGTACAGCTGTAGGGGTTTCTTCAATGCGGACCAGGTAATTATGATACTGTTATTGATTTTCCTGTCATTTATAATTTGTTCTCTCATTTGATACTTATTTTTATGAACAATCAGGAAGTAAATATAGTACCACCCTACAGTAAGTATTAAAATCTGCAGCTAAAAATAGACCAGTGAATGCTTACGTTGTATTTTGTATATAGTGTGATGGAACCAGTACAATTGGAACAAACAATGATTACTGTAACTTTATTACATAAAATTTTATAAATTTTCACTGTATTTGTTACTTCAAGGTATGACTTGTATGTACAACTTGAAATGATCTATCTCATAAAATTTAGCCTAAATGTGAGATTTCTTATCTTTTTTTGTTTAAAGAAATTATATGTTGTGATAATTTAAAACTGTAAGATGCATTTTTGATTATTTATTATTTAAAACATTTCTTTAGTTTTAAGAAAAGGAAAGAATGTCACTGAATTAAAAAACAACATACCTAATGTGAAACTTAGTTTCCATGAAGAAAGATGTATATAGAATGACTGAACCTGTATGTGCTTGTAATGAATTTCAGTCATTTTAATTCGCTAGTCATCTGTCATGTATTGATAACTCAGTCCCAGAGTTCTTCTTAGACATCTGTCATGAATAGAATAACTGAATCCCAGAGTTCTTCTTAGACATCTGTCATGAATTGATAACTCAATCCCAGAGTTCTCCTTAGACATCTGTCCTGAGTAGAATAACACAATCCCAGAGTTCTTCTTAGACAAATGTCATGAAGTGATAACTCAATCCTAGAGTTCTTCTTTAAACATCTGTCATGAATTGATAACTCAATCCCAGAGTTCTTCTTAGACAAATGTCATGAATTGATAACTCAATCCCAGAGTGCTTGGTAATGAGACCCCCAACTTCTAGTACCTTCATTTACTTGTCCATAATGGATTCTCAGCTTTTGGAGAAATTTGAGCTTTTTAACAGTTCCACAGACTGCTACAGTACTCTTGATATGTACCTTAGTTGTTTGTGTAGATACATGCACCCATCTGAAACCAGCTTGGATCCAGATCTGCTGTCATATAATGAATCAAAATCAATTTCTAAATTGTTCATTCTACTTATTGTTTTAGTAAATAGCACAGATTCTGGTCAGTTTAAATGGTTTATGAAGGAAGATCTGGATCTACATTGTATAAAGTCAGGTGTGCATGAAGCTACAGAATGAAAAAAAAAGATAGATGTATTATGATTTAACAGAAAAGAACAGAACCAAAAAAAGAAATTTCTTTTAATTTTTTTTTCAGGCCTCTCAGCTACTGTATGCATATGGGTCCCCTGATGACAAGATGAGAGTGGTACAAATTCTAGAACCAGTAAGTTCAGCGTGAATATTTTGCTGCACATTTTATGAAAAAAATCCTTAGAATTCAGTCTCACACCCTAAGTCATGAGTATTTGGACCATTTCAGGTCTTTCTGCATTAGATTTAAATCATTGATTGAAACAGTTTATTTAAATATTTTACAGAATCAGAACCGCTTAGACAAGGAGATGAATAGCTACTACTTTAGGGTCACTACATCAATTTTACAAAACATTGTTTATAGCAATATTAGCAGCAGAAATTTGCTTCAGATCAGATGCCACCATCTTGAAAAGTGCATTAATTTTATGATAAATAATTTTATCTTGACTTCTGCATGTTTTCAAGATGGCAGTTTGCAATTTGAAGCAAGTTTTTGCCTATAATTTTACATACTGGATTAGCAGTGTTTTGCAAAAATGATATAATACACCAAAGACAATGAAGTACAGTAGAAACTATCTAAAAAGCCCCCCCCCTTCTGCCCCAAAATTATGGTCTTTCAAGTCAGGTGGCCTCTCAAACCAGGTCATAATGCTATATAATCAACATATCTGTATTTAATTTTGGTCTCTTAAGACTGGTTGTTTCACATAGCAGTGGCCTTTCAAGACAGGTTTTAATGTAGCAACTGTTTATTTCATATGGGTTTTCTTTGACCAGCTCTGATGTTTTCAAACATTTTGACTAATTGGTGGAGTTGACTGACACATAAGCAAGTATTCTACATGCTTATGACATTGGATGGTGAGATTGGCTCTGTACTCTATTTTATATTCTAATTTTGTTATCATATTCTTAATTGAACAGTATTTTCCAGGCAATATACTTCATTGATAAGGATGTGCATAGTGACATTATGCGGTCATAGAAAGTTTTACATCATGATATCATTCAACTTTCCTGCTTTATTTATTTGCATCATGATTGAAATTATTAATGAAGTTGAGCAAAGATTCAAAAGAGCACATTGATTTCAATATTTGTAACTTCTTCCCATGAGTAATGTTAATAGATCAGGTAACTGACGCTAATTATAAATTAAAGTCAGTAATAAACATGTAGTTTTATATGTACCGTCTCAGCTGTATTCATTCTTTTGACATATTCATTTCAAAAGCTCACAAGGTCATTAGTATTCATTCTTTTGGCAGAGTCATATCAAAAGCTTACTACTACTTATTCTTTTGGCATAGTCATATGAAAAGCTCATTTGTATTCATTATTTTAGCATAGTCATATCAAAAGGTCACTACCAGTAGTACTCATTCTTTTGGCATAGTCATATCAAAAACTCGCTACTACTTATTCTTTTGGCATAGTCATATCAAAAGCTCATTGGTATTCATTGTTCTAGCATAGTCGTATCAAAAGGTCACTACCAGTAGTACTCATCCTTTTGGCATAGTCATATCAAAAGATCATTAGTATTCATTCTTTTAGAATAGTCATATCAAAAGCTTACAAGTTCTCATTTTTGGCATGGTAATATCAAAAACTCATTAGTCATCTTTGCAAGCTTATTAGTACTTAGACAGTCATCTTGCAAGTTCAGTAGTATTCGATTTTTGAAATACATCAGCCACTGTCAAAACAATTTGTCCACCTGAGATATCAGACAGTACGCACACAATAATCTATAAATATATTGACCAAAGTAACATGTAAAAAAAATATCGGCTGATGTTCTCATCAGTAGCCAGTAACCAGCTTGACTGCCTACTTTTACCCAGTGTAGAACTGCAGCTGTTTACTTTTAAACGTTCTAACATATTTTATTACCTTCTTGCATTGATCCAGCTGTGTGCTTTATAATTTAAACCTGCTGCTTCACAAAATAAGAAAGCTGATGGATGGTCAGAGTATAATGTCAGAATTTAAGTTGGCTACAAGCTCATGTTATGGTCAAATCTAATTTTAAGATTTAATAATTATTATATCATACAGAAATTTGTATTCTTTTATTACACTTTGTAAATGTGACAAGAATCACTGTATATAAAAGTACTTGACTGTACACTGGTAGTATCATAATGGGCAATGCAATATTATGTCAAAATGGATTTAGCAAGATTATATGATCTTCCACCCAAGGAAAATCTGACTTCCAAGCACTTATTTCCTGGCTATGTTTTGTGAAAATGCACCACTTGAATACTTTTATATGCAGTATTACTGCACTATAACACAGTCATTGTGGTTACAATACCAATGTGAGGCAGTAAATCTGTGGAGTTGATTTTGCTACATAGTACTGCACTATAACACAGTCATTATGGTTACAATACCAATGTGAGGCAGGAGGTCTTAGTCCTGAATCTTGTCAATTCCTGATGATTGCCTGAAGTTTCATTTTACTTTCAAATGGTGTAAGTATTTTTATGCACATACACAGGATGTTATATAAATGTTCATTTCAGATGAAATTTATGAAATGGTTTGAATAATTTCGGGGGGGGGGGTTGGGTTGGTGAGCACAAGATTTTAGTTCCTTAATGAGTTTCATTTATTTCATTTGAAATGAGCACAAATGTATGGCTCTGTTTATTGCACAATGAAAAATACTAATTTTATTTGACCAGCCTCAGTGTAGTTTTGTTTAGTATAATATAGTACAGTATAGTATAGTATAGTATAGTATAGTATAGTATAGTATAGTATAGTACTTTTAAAATAAATTTCAATGCCTCAGTCATTACACCTTTCCTTTGCATAATGATATAACCTCATTTGCAACATCATGAGGTGTTATTACACATGTTACATATCAGACAATTGTGATATATATATATATATATATATATATATAGTAAATAACAGTGTCGGTAGTCAGGTGATAAATATTTGTTATCCAGCCTTGAGAGTGACTTTGTTAATGACAGAGAACGTTTAAAGTTACTAAATGCATAATTTGTGGAAAACGTTTTTAAATGTGGTACATATTGCCAGTTTTCTTACATTTCCAAGTAATGGTTGAGTCATAGATGCCTTGTTTGGGGACAGCTTGTAATATTAAAGATTTTTTGATTACCCTTTGTTTTTTCTACATCCAGAGATTGTGCCGAATGTCCTGTCAAGAAGCACGGAAAATCATTGGATCTGTGTCTGTACATAATGACAAACTTGCAGTGCTTGACTGCACTAAAAGGTACATCCTAATCAGAGCAGGTCTATGCAAAACATGATGTCAACTTGCTACAGTCCTTATTTACCCGGACATTTCTTTTCATAAGCAATCTGAATTCTTTCACCATGGCAACTTGCGACAATCCTTATTTACACTGACATTTCTTTTCAAAAGCAGTCTGAATTTTTTCACCAAGTCAGCCTGCAACAGTCCTTATTTACCCTGATATTTCTTTTCATAAGCAATCCAAATTCTTTCACCATGTAACTTTTGACAGTCTTTATTCACACTGACATTTCATAAGCAATCCAAATGCTTTCACCATGTCAACTTGTGACAGTCCTTATCTCCCCTGACATTTCTTTTCATGAGCAATCCAAATACTTTCACCATGTTAACTTGCTACAGTAATTATTAAGCCTAATTATTTTCTTTTCATTAAAAAAAAAAATCAAAATTCTTTCACTGGATAATATGTTTATATTTATAGTTTGGTTTCAAGCATGCTGAGTGAACCAGTCTATGATGACTGATAAGCATGCAGAGTGAACCAGTCTATTATGACTGATAAGCATCCCAAGACATAATTATTGTATAAATCCTTAATTTTAAATTCATTTTAAATTCAAGAAATTTTTAACTAGATCCAGTATTTTGTCATGTGATATAGGCCAATAATAAATTGTGTAAGATATTATTGAGAGACCCAGGTTTTAGAATATGATTAAGAATGTGAAACTACTGGCAGTCTGACAAATTTGAAACATTGTGTACACATACTATTAATTAATTTTAATCAATTTACTTTAAATGAACCAAATATGAGGTTAGGACGAGATCATAGGACGAAAAATTTGTTGCTGGTAACTCATTTTTGACATAAATCAAAGATATTACATCATGCTCATTTTATTTAAACCTATGAAACATGTTAAGTTACTACTTAGGGGTCGCAAAATATTGAAATTTTTCAGTGAGTTAATAGAATTTCAGATGAAATGAGCACACATTTTAGACTGCTTGCCACATTGTTACATGTAGGCTCGCACAGTAATAACAAGAGAAAAGAGTGAAGTCAACAAGCTATGTATATTTTAACAAGATAATTTATTTCCCTAGAAAACAATGTTAAAATTGGAAATAGGACTTACAGTTTGGGAATATAATCCAAAATTTAATCCTAAGATTGAAAAGTACAAGTCCTATCACTAAATAGTTCTAATAGAATCCAGGTTCGAATCTCGATGACGTTCCAATATGGAAGGCAATGACATCAGATGTGGTCGTTGTACAAATGGCAACAATTCCTCAATTGAATCACAGTTCATGTTTCCGTATAACTCCAGAATAAATTTCCACTGAATTTCTTTCTCCCAAAACTTTTTATAAAAAAGTACACTTGTTTAATTTCCTAGAGAATAAATTATTAAATTCCAAAAACAATGAAAATCAAACTGACAACAACAATTAGAAACACCTCGTTTCCTCAAGGTATTAAGAATGACTCTGACCCGATCTAGTAGAAAATAGCTGTTTTGAGCCTTGATTTTAGATCACATGGTACTTCACACAATAGGCTACAGGATTTACTAATTTGAACATCACAGTAATATAAAATGCCATTTGTCACATATGGAAGAATAGCCCTATCTAAGTACCAGATTCTCACTCTGAAATAAATTTAAAAATAAAACATTGTTTATTCAGACTACACAAAGGCCGAAATGACCTTGGCAATAGCCAATCATTTTCGCATAGTGTTTTCAAAACGGTGTACCAGAGTGAGCTAAAAATAATGCTAATGTAACACCTTTTACATTTTAGATAAACAGAATTTACTGAAAGAAAATGTCGAATCCAGTGAAATAATCATTAAAATGTAATGAAACAAAAATAAAATAAAAAAGAATTTTAAAACTAACACACAAGCACTTTAATTACATGTACGTAACACTTCCCCCCATAAAGAAAAAAGAAAGATTTATATAATAAAGCTTTCTTTTTTACCATATGTAAATTATACATGAGGTAAACAAAATTACATAAGAAAATTCTTATGAATTATATAAGTGTACATGAAATAATATTTCTATACACGGGAAAGTGCATCTGCAATAAAATCGTCTTTTCCTTTGATGTGCCTGATGTTAAGATTATATTCTTGCAAAAACAAACTCCACCTTAATAATCTTTGATTTTTATTTTTCATCTTGTCAATGAAAGTAAGGGGGTTAAGATCACTAAACACAACAACCGGAGAAGAAGCTGAGCTAATGTAAACTTCAAAATCCTGTAATGCCAATATTAAAGCCAAACATTCCTTCTCAATTGTTGAGTAATTTCTTTGGTGCTTATTTAATTTCTTAGAGAAATAGCACACTGGGTGATCAACACCATTTCTATCTTCTTGAATCAATACTGCTCCAAGCCCAACATCACTCGTATCCACGGATAATTTGAAAGATTGATTGAAATTTGGAGCTGTGAGAACCGGCGCACTTTTGAGTATGCCTTTTAATCTATCAAAAGCTTCCTGACATTTTTCAGTCCAAAGAAACTTGTTTTTCCTACTTAACAAGTTTGTCAGAGGTTCAGCAATATTAGAAAAATTGGAACAAAACTTTCGATAATATCCATACCCAAAAATCGCATCAGTTGCTTTTTACTGACAGGCACAGGGAAATCAGAGATAGCCTTGACTTTAGCATCTATAGGTTTAACTTGACAATATCCCATAATATGTCCTAGAAAAATTACACAAGCATGGCAGAACTCACTTTTAGATAAATTGATTGTCAAATTTGCATCAGTGAGTCTGTCAAAGAATCTCCGAATCGTGGCTAGATGTCCTTTCCAGGTGTCATTGTAGATGATGACATCATCGATGTAAGCATCACAATTATCTAGACCAGAGGTAATCATATTCATCAAGCATTGAAAAGTACTTGGAGAACCCTTCATCCCAAACGGCATTACTTTATATTGATAGAGTCCATCTGGAGTCACAAATGCCAAAATTTCTTTCACTCTTTCCGTTAGTGAAATTTGCCAAAATTCTTTCAGAAGGTCAAATTTGGTGATGTACTCCAATTTTATCAATACAATCATCGATTCTTGGTAATGGAAATGAATCTGTTTTTGTCACACTGTTCACCTTCCTATAATCAGTGCACATACAGAAAGTTTATCCGGTTTCAGAACAAGTATACATGGTGAACTCCAATCACTTTTACTGGGCTCTATGAAATCGTTCTCCAGCAAATACTGAATTTCCTTTTTCAAGTATTCCTGTTTGAGAGGGTTCATTCTGTATGGGTGTTGTTTCACAGGTTTTGAATCTACAATTTCAACGTCATGAAAAATTTTGTTTGTCCTTGTAGGAGTATCTGGAAACAAGTGCTTATATTCGAATAATAACTGTTTAAGTTCATTCCTTTCTTGTTGTTGTAAATGTAAAAGTTTCTGGTCCAGATCTTTCATAATTTCTGAATTCCGAAGATTTGTTACTCCAAAATCAACAGTGTCCAATTGAATTTCTTGGCTTAAATCCTCAGTTTGTGGGACAGGTACAACTAAATTAATTCCATAATTTACTTGGCTGTCTCTTTCAATATACTAGTACTCCATTAATTTATTTAGATCAGAGTACCATAATTATAATTTAACTCATTCATTTTCTTCTTTACTTTGTAAGGGCCATAAAATCTAATTTGAAGAAAATTTTGAAGAATGAGCAAGAGAGAATGAACTCTATTACAAGACTCAAATGTTCTCTCAAGTAAGTTTTGTGAAACCATAGTTTCACCTTTGACTTGAATTGCTGAGTGCCAAATTCAAGCATGACAAGCTGGAAAATTCCAGACATAAAATATGTCCTTTGACCTGATGGGACAGATTTGGGAAGGCCAAATTGAGTAAAAAACTTTATCATAGCTTTTACTATAATATTCCTTAAAGGAATTGCCTCTGGGAATCTTGTTGACGCACACATAATGGTCAACAAATATTGGTTGCCTGACTTGGTCTTAGGTAAGGGGCCAACACAATCTACCATAATTCTGCTAAATGGTTCATCAAATGCAGGAATAGGTTGCAGATGAGCCTTAGGTATCTTCTGATTGGGTTTTCCTACCATTTGACAAGTATGACAAGATCTACAAACTTTACAAACATTACTTTTGATTTTTGGCCAATAAAAGTAAGACAAGATCTTGTGATAAGTTTTATTTATTCCTAAATGACCAGCCAGAGGAGTTTCATGGGCCAAACTAAGTATTTCCTGTCTGTAAGATTTTGGAACAACAATCTGATAGTTCACTGACCACTCATCATTAGCAGGTACCTCAGGAGGTCTCCATTTTCTCATAAGAATTCCATTTTTAATGAAATAATAGACAGGTACTTCATTGGCTTCAGTTTCACTAATGGCCCTCTGAAACAAACTGGAGATCTCAGGATCTTTTTCCTGTTTGACGACAAGTGATTGTCGTTTGTCACCCTGATTAGATAAAAGAGAATGAGTATTTAAAAGAGGATCACTGTAATCAATACCTTTTGATTGATCCAAATTAGGAGTGAAAGTGACCTCATCAAATGCCTGACCAATACATGTGTCAGCTAAAGGAATATTTTCCTTATCAAAATCATTCTCAAGAGCTTTCTTTGACATACCTCTGGTAACTGCACAAGCTGGGTATAACTCAGGGTATTCTTTTTTGATAGGATCAACTTTCTAATCCAAAGAAGGCTTGTCAGTTACAAGTGGATTAACCACAACCTTGTCTCCAGCTAGGTCATTGCCTAGCAACAAATGAATGCCCTCAACATGTAAGTTATGCACTATACCAACTGTCACAGGTCCCGAAACTAAGTCTGATGACAAATTTACAGAATGGAGAGGAACATTAACAAAGCCACACTCTACTCCCTGAATGAGAACACTCTCATTAGAACAGGACTTCTCAGAAAAAGGCAAAGTACCTGATAATAAAAGACTCTGAGAAGCTCCTGTATCCCTTAAAATTTTAATAGGAATAAGATTCGCCGAATCACCCAAGAGTGATATAGAACCCTTCGACATGAATGGTTCATAATTCTCCATAATAAAATCACACTGGAGTTTATTAGACCCAACAAATGTATTGCTTTCAATCCATGACCATGACCTTGACCTCTTAGAAATAAGAGCATTTGGGATAGGTCTATCTTGATTCTGATGCCTATATTTCAGTTTAAAGCTATCAGAAATGACGTGTCCTGTTTTCTTGCAATAGGTACACGTAGGATAAGACAAGGATTTTGAATCAAGTTTATCAAAAGATTGATTTTTAGAAGTTGTGCCAGATTGAGTTTTAGTAGGAGTCGTATTGGGCTGGAATATCTTTCTACCACTAGACTGCTGAGTGAAAGATTTGCTTACAACAGGAACTTTATGAGTTAAGGTCAGCAGCAAGAGCAGCATTTTCCAAGGTTTCAATCTCATGCTCTTCAAGGTGATTCTTAATGTTCTTAAACTCTTCAAGTAACACAAGTTGTTTGATATTTTCATAATCATGTTCAACTTTCTGGGCTAAGCACCATCTCTCAAATAACTGTTCTTTTTCTCTTGCAAATTCAACATAAGATTGTCCAGCTTCTTTTCTATAGTTTCTGAATTTTTGCCGATAAGCCTCAGGGACTAACTCATAACCCTTTAAAATGCACTCCTTAACCAAATCATAGTCAAAACTCTGTTGTACTGACAGGGATGCATAGATATTTCAGGCTTTGCCAAAAAAGTACACATTGCAATAATTGAGTCCAATGCTCCCTTGGCCATTTCAAATTTTCAGCAACTTTTTCAAAATAAATAAAATATTTGTCTACTTCCTTTTCGCTAAAAGGGGAAACTAACCTAATATTTTTTGTAATGTCAAAACCTGAATTTGTATGTAAAGTGGAATCGAGCTTTTCCCTTGCCAGCTCCATTTCTTTCATTCTGATTTGAAATTCCATTTCATCCTTCTCTCTTTGTAATTGCATCTGTCTCTCTCTCTCCTCTTTCTCAAATTGTAATTGTTTATCTTTCTCCCTCTCCTGTCGCTCTCTCTCCTTCTCTTCTAATTGCAATTTCATTTGTTTATCGTTTTCTCTTTCCTGTCCCTCTTTCTCCTTTTCTTCAAATTGTAATTGTTTATCTTTCTCCCTCTCCTGTCTCTCTCTCTCGTTCTCTTCAAATTGCAATTGCTTCTCTTCTAATTGCAACTGCATTTGTTCTTTCTCTTTCTGAAGCTCGAGCTTCCTTAACTCCAATTCCATCTTGTATTTCATTTTTAATTCCATTACTTTTATGTCAGAGTCTGATACCAACTTACTGACCGAAGCCAAAACACTTTTATCAAGAACATTCTTCTCTACCAAATATTGAGTCAAAATATTTGTAATTTCTTGTTTTGTTAAGGAAGATTTTGCTTCAGAAAGATCATACTTTCTGGCAAGTTCAAGCAACTCATCTTTTTTCAGACTATCCAACTGCTCATGAATTGGACTAGAAAGAAAACTTTCCACTTTTGATGACATTGTGAATGAAAGCCTTTTGTTTTCACTAAAGATTTCAAACAAAATGTAAAA